>NJDC01023821.1:62847-76656 GCA_002245475.1 Calephelis virginiensis | reverse complement strand
TAGTTGTAATATTATATGTGTTTGCGGGGATATAACTACTACACTTTTTAATAAAGCATAACATAAAGACACCAAAGTAGATTTAGATTTATTGCCGTATTGAAAACTTATGTCAAACATTTTTATTCTTATCTTAAATTTCTGTCGCAAGTTGAACTGGCATACTCTCAACATGCTGTGCAGGGGTTTATCTTGTTTAAAAAATATGCTAAAAATACAAGCCGACTTCCTTCCGCTGAAACTGGTCAGCTCGCGACCGTGATTCGGATTCGGTATTGGTTTTTAAACTGGCGATATGCAAATTTTTGATACAACTGAAGCTAACAAATATTTAACGTGATATTTTGAAAATGATTTGAATCCCGAATTGTTTAGATGTTTTGAAAAAAATATTTGAATTTCGAATGGTTTAGATGTTCTAAAAATGAGTTGAATTTCGAATTGTTTAGATGTTTTAAAAAAGCAATAGTTATTTTATCACTTGCTAGTACTTACTATAAGTTGAAGGCTTATTATGTATATCGTAGTAATATTATTTTACTTCACCAGATTTTATCTCGCAACTATTATCTTTCTTTGTTATTCAATTAATGAATAGTACAAAGTTAATCTACTTATTTAAAATTGTTGTTTTCGCCTAGTATTTTTATCTTTGCCTTTCATGTATTTTGTTATAAAAATATGAAACGAAAGTAAAAGAAAGAAATAGTTTAAGTATAACGGTTTTTTTGGTAATTTATTAATAAACATCCGTTACATTATTGGCAGCTGCTCGTCTGGTAGATATCGGTCAAAGCCTTAAACAGCCAAATGCTATCTAAAAAAGTCAAGTCAGGTGTGTACATTTGTCTTCCAGGTATGGTTCTTTCGGTTTTTTTTATGATAATGAAAGGCAAACAAACAGTCAGATTTCCTGATGGTAAGAAATCCACGCCGCCTTGAGACACCAAAGGTGGTAATGGTGCGTTGCCAACCTGAAGCCGGGATGTTAGGCCTCGAGCAAAAGTAAGTTTACCGGCTACTTTACTCTCCAAACCGGAACACGTCGACGACAAGCACTGACATTATGGCGACAGGAATAGGTAAGGCGGTTGTACCAATTCGGGCGAGTCACTGCGAAACTCTACCACCTAGTAGGATGTCACTATGTTGGTGACGGTAAACCTATGCTCGCCTTTTACGAGCTGCCTGGCAGGAAGGCAGATGCTCTATTCTACAATGGAGCCCGGACCAACACGGTTATGGTTATAAAACCTGGAAAATGTGAAATATTTAAGTCGTGCTCGCTATGATATTGGACATACTTTTCGAAAAATCGCTTAAAAAACATTGTTACAATAAGTAGCAACAAAGTAACAGTTTCGGTCATTGCCCCCGTTGATTGCGAACGTAAAATCATTGGTTGTGTTAAAGCAATTTGATTATTCGAATGCTTGTAGTGGCCCGTGATAAAGCTCGACAGAGGACGACTGACACGAGCCTTTTGTTCCATTATTGTATTAAATCAACACTACCTATCAACGATGAAACTAGATACAAACCTTTCGAACGTAGGGTTTTTCTCCATCTCGTTGGTCGATGTGTTTGCGTATACGCGTAATTTTGTCTCTAATTGAAGAGGTTCGGGTTCAAATCCAGATAAATGCAGGCTTTTGTGGATTGGGCATAGATTCCTGTATTTCTGGATCTGTATGTTATGTTACAATATGTATAACGACGAGTAATACCTGTATGAGTATCAGTAGTTTTTTTTATAATTATATCAGTTCGTGGAAGAAACTTAAAATATTATATTTATTTATTTATTATCTATATTTAAAGTAAAACATCTCTCTTTGGCGCATCCTAGATTTGGGCAACAAGTTATTCAAATGATAATTAATAATATTCTACTGACTAAGTAGCACTAGCTTCTCTATTCTGTACTAGCTAAACCAATCTAAAAAAGTAAGTTTGTATCTTCACGCCCATATCCCGATAGGAGTAGGCAGAGGCACAACCACGGCACTCGCGACTAGCTGAAGACACTAAGTCCCACAAAACATTTTTCTTTATAAGAAAGTTGGAAAAAACACATTTTTCTCATTGTTGCCTAACCCCGGAATCGAACCCGGTACCTCATGAAGTCAAGTCCAACACATGGACCATTAGACCCTTTACTTAATTGTAATACCCTTTGTATCTAGGTATATTTATTACGAAATCTTCTTCAAAGGTTAAGATCATTGAATGAGGGAATGCGTACGGGTGACAATGTGGTGGACTGCCTGCTTTATGCAGATGATGCTGTACTTTTGGGCTCTACACCATCTGAGCTGCAAACACTGGTCACAGTTATGGAAGGAGATTGTAAAGAAAGGGGCTTACATTTGAATGCGATGAAAACCAAAATAATGGTGTTTGAAAGTAACGTAGCCAGAACGGATGAAAGAGTTTTGGTTGATGATGTAGTGCTGGTGGAACAAGTGAATGAAATTGTGTATCTTGGTTGTGCTTTTAGGAGGGATCGAAGGTACACCGCGGATGTAGAGAGGAGAGTGAGTGTAGGGAATAGTGTGAATGGAGCGTTGGGTAAGCTATTCTATTATATAGCTATTATCTGCTGGTTCGGTCATATGGAAAAATTGACAAAGCAGATATACAATGCGAATGTAGATGGATGTAGGTACCCGGAGAGACCAAGGCTGACATTTCACAATCAGATCAATCGGATATTATCCGAGGGTGGTGTGAAGAGTCTTCGAAACCGGCGTGTTTGTATGAAAAGGGTAATTAATGTGAAGAAAGCAAAACAGGTTTGTCAGGATCGTGAGGTCTGGCACTCGATACTCTATGCCTACCCCGTAAAGGACTTGGCGTAAAATATGTATGTAAGTATGTATGTATGTAAAACTTGATTGGATGAATGGATATTTCTTACTCATACTGGAAAGGTAATATAAAAAATAATTGTCCAGATTTTTTTATGTGATAACATAGCAATCAAACACGCGGCTCTCTTGATGGTAACAGATAACGAGGGCCTTTATACACCATAGACGTTAAGTGTGCAACTTTGTCTTGTGGCCGAGGTGTTAGGTTCTGTGCAAATCTACTGGCTACACTATTTTCCGCAACATGACAAAGTTATATGGCGGATCGGCTATATTTTTCAGTGTAAATGTAACCGATAACTGATTCACTCAAAAAAATGTACGGTGTCCATAGGATACCCGCTACGTTCTACCTGAAACAAGGCACGAGCAGCGCCTAGTTCTACTAATATAAATTCGAAAGTCAGTATGTTTGTTTAACCGATTTTTTTTAAATTTAGCATACACATAGAGGGTATAGTATAAAGATCACATGGGGTATGTGGTCTGTGATATAGCACTCTTTTTACACTTTATACTTTTGCTTTTAAATTGGCTGACCCAATCTATATTTAAACGAAATGATTAATTATATTATATCAACTCTTTACATAGATATCTTTAAAATACATTCAGATTTTCGAAGCTCGACGAATATAGCCGACGCGCATTATTTAAATAGTACTACTGTAATTTAGATTAATACAGAATTGTTTTTATCCCAAAAAATGTACCTGTAGGACCATAAACTACGCGTGAAACGCCGCGGGCTACAGCAAGTAAAAAATAAATATTTAAAACATTATTAAAATCACCATCTTATGTTTAAGAAGCAATTAAGTGCGGGTATGTTGAACGCTGTTTTTATCTGCGGACTTCTACGCGTATTGACCAAAGGTCTACGATAATTTTATACAAGTACTGAGTGCAAGCGTTTCATTGACCGTCTAGCTCTTTCAAAAGTTGAATATGTTCAGTTGAAAGTCATTCTTTTTATAAATATAATCAAACTTATGAAAACTACAATACGATTTGCTCTTTTAAATAGTTCTCGTAATATGAAAACTATAACATTATGCAATGTTGGATTGTATAAGATCTAATTAAAATTAGTTGTAAAAGTAGTTGTTGTCCAGTTAGACTTTCGTGATTTTTTATAACGTTTGTTATCTTTGTTATGCAAATTTTAAAATAATAAATTACTTATTAAAAGATACAAGCTTGCTAAGTTTCTTTTCCAGGATCTTGTCAGTATATCCATCCATCCAGCGTTTTAGATCCAGTCATAGTTAGTTTCTATTGTTTACCTACTTCTCTTTTCCTCATGTTTGTGTTGTGTACTTCGTGAAATTAATATTTTTTGAGGGGGAAAACGTACCTATTATAATATTTTAAGTTTTATGTTTGTGTATAATCGTGCATTGATGACTTTTTATAAGAATAAAGATACTTCGACGTTTTATACACTTGGACAAAAAATTTTTATACCTAATTCTTGGTTGCTTGGAATTTGCTGTGTTCTTAGAATTGATTGAGTGGGCGCGTCATATCTTAATGAATAAAATTAATTACACTGAGTGAAGCCGCGGGTGTTGACTAGTATACTCTAAAGAACATCATTATGGTGAAGTGTGAAATGCGCCGCACACCTCGATCGAGCATCTGGTATGCGCCCGTGTTGATCGCTTCGTTTGACATGCTTACACCGAGCCCGTGTTGCTAGTCCCTGAATTTTTATCTCGTACTAGTTTCGATTAATAATTCGTACTTCCGATCGTGTTGATATAATGTAATTAATTACTTTCAAAAAATGAAAAGTACATACCAAAATTTGCGTACTTATATGAGTTACATCTCCAAAAAACATTTTATTTACTTACTCTAATTAGAGAATTCTTAAAATCGACAAACGTTGTCGAATTCTTTATATTAATGTATGATTTTATTATGTTAGATCTCGTACAGGTACGAACCATCTCGTACATCTGGCAACGCTACATCGAACGCCGAATGATCGCGCTCACCTCCGCTTAAGTAACGAGTACATTATAATTTCTAGAAAGCATCTACTGTGTCGTGTTCATTTGTTTAAACTTTCGATTTGTTACGAATTCATTAATACTTCGTATTTTCTCTTTTTGCTTCTTTAGTCGTATTAAGAACTATTACAGTTATATTATAAATAGTTACTATTTTTAAACTAATTTGAATATGGAGTATATTTTGAAACGGTATATTTTATTCTTTAGTCATATTTGTTTGTGGTGTCGTTTTCCATGTATGGATATTATTTTTTGATTTTGTATGGGTTTGCAATAAAAAAAATATGTTAACTAAAAAAAAAAGGTTTCATTAGTTTTATATTCACTTCATATGAACAAATCGTAGAGTCATATTTCTACTCTTCTGCTCTGCTTTTACCTATATTCTATAGCTACCTATATTCGGAAAAGATTAAAACCCTCGTTAAATACTATTACCCCCAGTAATATTATCAATCTGACTTGAGAGATGTTTAGATGTTTTTTTTTTATTTCCTAATTGGTAGTGACGATTAATAACATAGGCTACTTTACTTCGTGATCGGGTAAAGGGTTCCCTGCAGTTATATAGGATTAAAAAGTGGGTGACGCGGTGAACAAGTCGTATGTTTTGTGTTTATCCTCTAGAGTCCAGAGCTTTCTTAAAATATATATGATTTGTATTGTATTTTAAGGGGTGGCACGGAGACTAAGAAAACTTTTCCGGTGAGTTTTCTTCTGTATACTTATACGAGTACATCGGGACTATGTCCTCACCCAAAATTGCGCGCCAAAATTCAAATTCGCCGAAAACAAAGGGAACGGGTATTTAAAAGTCTATTTACTCGTCTGAGGATACAGGGTCTCTAGAAGTTAAGTGTTCTTTTTAAAAAAGTTTCATATTATCTAAAACTATGTATAATTCTGGTTGTAAATAATGTTCAATTTAAATAAGAAACTCAACTAAAAATCCCAAATCGAGATAAATATGAATATTCAAATCTTAATGGAATTCAGAAAAATCGACATCGACACAATTATACGGTGCCCGTTGCGGTCGAGTAGAACTCTCACTTAGCGGGTTTTTCTTGCACCTTAGGGCTGTCGTCTGATAAACTCACCGGCTTTAATAATCAGGTTCTCACGATCCAACGATATAACATTCTGTGAGAACGCCTATGTATTATTAATTAGTAACTTATATTTTCAAAAGTAAAGAGTAGTTGCATGTTATAAAATGGGATAATATAGGCAATGATTTCACTTTGCGGAGTCCTCAATAAAGGGTCAAACGGGATGATGATTTAAAAATGAAAGGTCAACTATTGATACACTACTTCTGTACTCCAACATAATATTTGAGTTGCACTACTTTTAAAAATAGTTCAGCACCTGTAAAATCTTTATACATTTATAGGAAACTAGTTGTTGTTTGCAGCGTTTCCCTCGTTTTTAATGGTCCCACAGGAATTTTTTTTGGGATAAGAACTGTCCTGTGTTAATCTACGTAACCCTCTATGTGTACGCCAAATTTCATGAAAATCGGTTAAGCAGTTATTGCTTGAAGGAGTAACAAACAAACGAACATACAAACTTTCGCATTTATAATATTAATAGGATAGGAAATGTATATATTATACTTAATTGGAGATTGCCAGCTACCATTAAAAGTATGAAATTTCGTATCACTGCTCTAAATATTAAATATGTAAAACTAAATAACAGTCAAATCTAGAAAAATAATTTATGTTACATATTTTTGTTTGCAACTCGTTTTGAAAGTAATATTTATTTCTGAAACTTCGATATATTTGCGAATAAGCTTGTTTATATATTAATACTAGCGGCCCGGCCCAGCTTCGCACGGTTATGAAATATACATAAAAACCTTCCTCTTCAATCACTTAATATATTAAAAAAAACGCATCACAATCCGTTGCGTAGTTTTAAAGATTTAAGGGAAGGGACAGAGGAAGCGACTTTGTTGTTTTATACTATGTAGTGATTTGTTTTAGGTGTAATATGTGTTTTTAAACTATAACTAATTTTCTGTATTATTACACTGAGAATACATATCTGATGCTTCAGATATCTGTAACAATTATATTTTAAAGCACTGACTTAAGATTGTATCAAAAACAGAGGCGCTATATTAATTAGTGTTAATCTCATAAGAAGTTAATGTTTTATAAAATGATACAAATGAGTGAATTACAGTCGGGCGTGTTACGTTGAACGAAATGAGCAGCGTGTATAAATTTCCCTAGCGTTCTCACACATTAACGTCACCGTATTCCTACGCAGATGAGCCTCTTCTCTTTGCATGTGTGCGTTGCGGCACGTTCGCGGATGTTTGCGTGCACGTAGCCGTACGTACTGCATGTAGAGCCGTACATAATCTAGTCACGTATGAAGAACCTTATGTTAATAAAAATAGAAGTGATTTTTGAATAGCAATGTGTTGTACGTCCGCATAGATAAATCTGTTTTCCTGTACCGTATTGTTTCATATTTACGCGTCTCTGTGTGGTGAGGTTAAGTAGAGCGGCGTTATTTCAGAACAAAGATTGCATGGAGCTCAGATTACCTTAACAAATTAAAATATTGTTTTTTTTATTGATATTAGTTTAAGGTTATCGAACATTTTGTTGATTAATTATAAACTTACAGCCTCTCATTTGAAAGTTATCTTTATTACTTATTGGTAATTCCGATTTCTAAACAAATATGTTTTACCACGAAATTAACGATTAAATATAATTTTTAAATTAAAAACCAATATTTTATATAAGTCAACACACGATAATACCATTTTACATTAATATTGTATGTGTAATTTAGTGTGTACCTTTTATTCTCATCTACATCTCCCATTTTTTATTTTTTTGGGTAAGTATATATTATATAGGCACATTAAATGCCGCGGAATAGTATCTTGTAAGATTAATGATAATTAACAGTAACATAGTAACCATAAATTTAACTCATGTCATAAATGGTTAAGCTTATGAATAATGAAATTTATATCTCCTAGTAACGGATTGTAATTGTTTCTGAATTACCAATCATAATGTTGTATGACCAACTATTGTTAATGTCATCAAACCAGGTTTTGCAAGCGTCAATCTCGAGCGGTCACCTACTTTCGCGATCGACTGACGGCGATTAGTTAACTCTAGGTACATTCACTGAGGCCTCAACTCGCTTCCACGCAACAATTGTTTCTGTAGGAATCTTTTATTTATGGCAGTGTTGTGCTGCACTTGTGTGTGTGGGCAGTAAGCGACGGCGCCCGTGTCTTACCTGTACCCGACTAACGACGCTCAATTTCCATCTGTATTGTAAAATAATAGGGTTGTTTTTAGTTTGTAGACGATCGCGACAGAAATGCTCTACCGATAATAAGTCAACGCTCGAACTCGCCTGTTTGACAGGATTCCAACCGCGTCTGTCCCTGTTTGTTTATTGTAATCGGTTTGACAATGAGCTTAAGGTGCGGTTTCGAGTGATCTGTCCGCTCGCGCTCTCCTCTGATTGTTCTCTCCGCTACTCGGCGCGTGTTTGTGTTGGTATGATACGTCATTGTGTACGGCTTACTGTAGATTCGCCTCTTAGTATCCATAATTGCTTGGCGGCCGAACAACTTTTAAAGCTCTTTGTTGATTAGTTTCGCGTTGATTTATATACGTTATTTAGCTTTGAAACACTTGCTTCAGTATTTGTAGCAATATGTTTGATTATTGCCTTAACAGAATGTCGGAACGGTTTGACATAAATAATAATGGCTTATGGTTGAATTTATTGGCTAAAGGACAATCCGGTATTGATTTATTGATAAGCGTTATCAATTTCAATGGAATCGCTTATTATGGAAACTTGTGCAACAAATGGTGATAATTTATTGCGATGGGTAGTTATTGGACGATATTAAACAATACGTGACGATAACAATTTACACAACGAAGTGTATGTCTATGTAATACTAATTTTGTTGCTGATGTACAATAAAATCTTGATGAGTGACTGATTAGAGAAGGTCAATATAAAGGAGACCTGTTTGGTGCGGGGGCGAACAAGTAGCGAAGCAAACGCGACAAACTCGTTTTAAGTTTCATTGACGTTTGTTAAGGAGAAGAGCCGTTTTCATGCGAAGTTTCTGTTCGATGAAGCAGAGGCATATTAGAGTTGACGCAATATAATTTGCTTTAGTACAAAGTGAGCAAGCGACTCGGGCGCGCGTCCTCTCTCTCGCACGCGCCCGACCTCCTTGCAAGTGCCGCCCGCAAGGTCGGCCGCCTTAATTAATAAACTCACCGTAAAGTATTTGAGCTGATCGGACTTCAACAATCTCACCCGCCTTTGTCTAACTATTGACCCGAACCGAAGGTTTTTTGTCAGATCATCTGCCGACGATTTCGAGTTTTATAATGCGTGACAATAAATATTAAATTCCATATTAGATTACAATACGTTGTGATTCTACATTGAGTAGGTAATATAAAATGTTTTACTTAATTAGTATGTAATTGTTAACAACTAATCAAAGACTTAATTGAGAACGATAAAGAATCTTACCAACTTGTAGGTATAATAAGTTTTATGTTCTGCAAGATATCTACCTACCTACTAGTGTAGGTATTTACTAGTATGAATTATTTTATCAACCTCGTACCTAATCATTTGCCAAGGTTCTTCTTTCTCCATCCTTGAACTTCTTCCGAACCATCCTTAATGTTGACCAGTCATGCAGCTTCTATACAATTGTGAGCTTTGTCATGTCTGTCGTTATTCAAACAGGCAACGATTTTTTCTGCATTTCTTTTACAGAACACAATACCATGTGTTCTATCAGCCAATTGATCTCTTTTTTCATCTCTTTATTTTAAAACTTCAACATTGACGAAACATTAATTGTCGGACTTTTGAACATAGACGGTTTGAATCTTCACTTCTAGGCCAAAAACTTTTTTCGTAACGGCGTTATGGCAAATTTTGGCTTTAATGTTATTAAAGGATTATGTACCATTACAATTGTATGCACTCCCATCTTTATGGTCTTTGACAAAGATTGTGTTTCATATATCTATCGGTAGCACCTATTATAGAAACATTAACAAATGGTTAATAGGTACATGCTAAGCTTTTTAGTAACTTAAAAATTATCCTCGTCATGGCCCGGGTTAAAAATATCAATATCACCGGCTGGCAGGCATATTTTTATTGTTTTTTTACCAATATTACCACCTGTGCTAGACTGTAGAGCAACTTCCCTAGCTAGGGATGCACTGTCTCTATAACCCATGATTTATACAATTACTAGAAATGTGTACTTAAAGCTTAAACGCTCTATTGTGATAGAAAAAAAAATTGTTTCATACACGTTCTTTGTAAGACAATTGCAGCAGTCTCGTTTTATTTCGTATTGTAATTAAATTATTCCATTGTTATTTAATTATATTTACGAAAATGTAGGTATGTCCAAAGGTCGAAAAACGTCATTTTTGAAACTATGTTCAGTCTAAATTAAAACTAATGATAGAGTTTAAAAAATGGAAAGTAAGAACTTTCTACTTTTCAACTTACTGTTTTTTATTTTTTTGCTACACTACGTGGAAAACTACATTAAATTCATACAATCTAAACGTAAGATAAGAAATAAAGTGTTCAGTACTTTGATGTTTAATTTAAATATACTGTATGGTAAATTACTTATTCCGTTTTTTTCCTAAACTATATTTTTATTTGCAGTTATACTAGTATGATATTCTCTTTTCGACATGATGTACCTACCTAATTATCTATTTAACAAAAAAATAGATTCTACTTTGTTCATTTTTTGTCTGCAAAAATAAACCTGACAAAAGCTGTTCTCTTACAAGATATCGTACAAACAGAGACAAATAAAAGAAATATAAAAATATGTAAAAAATGGATCTATAAGGAAAGTTACTAGCTTACGAACATACATTATGTCAAACTCAATACTAATAAGGTTAATTCATCTTGAAAAATAGCAATTTGTTTATGCCGAGCATCATTTGCAAGTAGGGTTGCCAACTTTTTTTTACCAAAAAAACGTATAAACTGGTTTGAAGAAAAAAAGTATTTTGAAAAAATTATGTTGCTAAGCACATGCTAAAATTTTTTTTGTTATCTTTAAATGTTGCAAAGCTTGTTTGACAATCAACATAGTTTTAATTTAAATAAATAAACTATTGATTTTTAATTAATTGATGAATAAAATAAAAAAAATTGATGCTCTTTTTCTCTCTTCCTGCCACTTTTGATGCATTACTAAAAAAGCTGAAGTGGCAGGAGTGGAGATTAGGTAAGAAATAACTTTTTTTTATATTTGTTAAGCTATCAGATGCATTTTTGAGTAGGTATATATTGCCATTTTTTGACTATACTTTTCCTAAAGTGTATTTTACTTTACGCATCGTAGTAAAGGTTGAAAATAAAGTATTTTTGCAAACTTTATTTGTATGTAAAAGTATAAAGTATAATTACCAAAAATAAAGTAGGATACGTTATTATAAAGTATGGTTGGCAACCCTATTTGCAGGTGTAAATATCACTATATGTAGTGTTTTGACGATTAAAAAACATTATTTGTGGCAAATTGTGCACCCGGCGTGTGGTGACTGACACTTGCCTGACACCTGCTTGCCATGCGACCTTGATGATTACTTCATTAGCTGATGGTTTATTGTAAATAATGTAAATAAATAACGAAGAGCGTGAATCGTACCACATTTTTGTAAATATTATCGTAACATTATCAAGCATTGACAGTATTTAGCAATTTTCGAATCTTATCTGAGTGTATGGAAGTTGGTGAAGATATCAAAAACAAAAATAGCCTAAAAAAAGCCAAAATATCTCTTACATTTTTCACGTTTTAGCAAAACAAAAAAGCAGCCACCTTTTCAGACAAAGCTTTCTGATTTTATATTTCTCGTCTATATTTTAATGCTTATCTTTGAAAAATTTCAAAACGATATCGACAGATTTAATAAAAAAAAATGGAATGTAACCTACATGTACCTGTTATGTACCTACCAAACTTCGTTCAAGATGAACTTTTTAATAAAGTATCTTGATGCCCATATCCCCGAAGAGGTAGGCAGAGGCACAAACATGGCACCTACGACTAGCCGAAGACACTAAGTCCCGCACTGTGATAGACAAGCCTATAGCCAACTGGGCCCATATCCAATCCTGGGCATCGCTATTTTTGTTAAAAAAATGAAAATATTTTTTAAGTGGAAGCTTATTTAGTGGCGTTGCGCACTTTTTTTTGGAATGGGTTAAAACTTCTAAACTCGCGTCCTTGTACTTACAAGTGATCTGAATTTCGTAAGATTGCGCAGGACGCTTGCGCGAATAAGACGGCGGAGGGCGCTTGCACGAATGTTCGTGTTGTCATATTTGTGTACGATAGCGCAATAAATGAATATTGTATTCTACCGCATAAATGATAGTACTTTCATACTTATAATTAAAGCCATTCGTGCAAAATTATTCCCTAACCATTCCAAAATATCAAAAATGCACAACGTTAATATTCAAGTTTTCACCTCTGCCGGCACTCCCGGAGTGCAGTCCGTTTTTTTTGTTGCCCTACACGGAGTTTTAACCCGAGACCCAAGAACCGTGGTAATCCTATAATCAACCCTAAAAGAACATGAACCGATTCAAAGTACTTTGTGAACATTTCGAATAAATCAAACTTTATTTTAGACTCAATATAGTTATTGACACGGCAAATTAAGATTCTTCCCATAATAAAAAATGTCCAAAGAAACAACTGGTCAAACGAGATACTTGTCATCTGATGGTAGCCGACACCTATACAATAAACCAGAGGTGGAATGGTGCTCTCATATTGTACCACTAAATGGGATGTTATTTAGCATCAAGATAAGTTTACTTTGGGATGTGACAAGTTTATAAAGGTTAAACAGCATCTTGAGGCCTTGGGATGAATAAAAATGTTGTGTTGATCATTCGAAAACGTATTCTATATAAATTTGGCTTTACTCAAATTTTATCAAAATATGTTAAGTAGTTATTTAGTTAATTTAATTTTGTGGATTGTTTTGTTAGATAGTGTTAGGTCGAGACCAGTTGCAGAATGTTATACGTAATATGTTTAAAAAAAATAATGTAACTTTTAACCGACTTTGAAAAAGGAGGAGGTTATATATTCTTATTTTTATGGGAGTCAATAAAAAATGATTTCTTCGTCGTTTCTGAATTGGTTTAAATTATCCTAGTTTTATTACAATTTGTATTTGCAAGTTAAAATCATTGCGGACTAATCTGGATCTGATGAAATCTCAGAGATGTCGATTAAAAATACTTATTTTTTGTATACGTAAATGATTTATTTATTGAAAACGAAGTTAGTTGTTTGCGGTTTTACTGAAATTAAATTATAAATTATACAATTTCAGGGTATTAGAAATAATGTGAACCGTTTGCTTATCACTACGTGCCGGCCCATATTTACCACTTAACAACTTAAAACTAGATTGTGTTTGTGTCTTTTTTTCGTATGATATTAAAATTATGTTGCGGCTTAATTTTGATCGTCTTTTATATCGCAACAAAGCGATGTTGAAGTAATATTTTTTATGCCAATATTAATAGAAGATGAATGTCTAAGCGGGTTCCCGTAAAAAAGGAAAACAATTTTAATACGCCTCTGTGGTCTAGCGGTTCAGTTGTTGGACTTTACTACACGAGGTCCCGGGTTCGAATCCCGGGTCGGTCAACAAAAAGAAAATTGGGATTTTTCCAAATTTATAACAAAAAAAAATGTTGCTCGGGATAGGATATGTGCCCGATTGGCGATAGGCTTGCCATCTATCACATTGTGGGACTTAGTATCTTCGGCTAGTCGTGGGTGCCCTGGTTGTGCCTCTGCCCAC
>NJDC01023821.1:48028-60607 GCA_002245475.1 Calephelis virginiensis | reverse complement strand
ATTAGTATATATCAGAGACGAATATTTTTTGCAATAAGGATTACGTCACCTTGTTTGTCTTTGTTTGTTTGTTTATTCAAGTTTTGAATTGTTACGAAATTATGAACTTTGTAATGGTCATTATAAATCTATTATTTATGCGTAAGCAATCAGCTGTGCGTAATGTTATAGGTATGCAAATTCAAAATTTAATAGAATTTACTATTAAAACATTTTAGTAATTGTACCTGACACCAATTTGAAAAAAAAATAGTATCAGGTGAAGTAGCACTAGTGCTAATTACTAATACTAACAATAAACATACCAATTAATGGCGTAAAGCATTAACGCCATTAATTAGTGTGTAACGTTAAAATAAATAAATATAAATTACGCACTTCATGCAATAAATGAAGTGCGTAATTTATATTTGCAAAAACCGAGTTGCAATCCGGGAGTGCCCAGAAGTGAAACCTTGAATGTTAAGGTTGTGCATTTTTAATATTTTAGAATGGTTAGGGAATAATTTTGCACAAATTGCTTTAATTATTAGTATGAAAGTATCATTTATGTGATAGAATACAATATTCATTTATTGCGCTATCGTACGCAATCATGACAACACGAACATTCACGCAAACGCCCTGCGCCATCTTAAGAATCAGGTCACGTGTCCTGACGCGAGTTTCGATATTTTTACCCATTCCAAAAACTTGCGCGACGCCGCGAAAGAAGTTTTCAATTAATTTTTTTTAATTTAGCTCTATATCCTAAAACACTCAATTGTTAGCCGGTTATGCAATTGCCAGGGCCGTGACCGTTTTGCAGTAAGTCTTCAAGTTGATTGGATAGTGGCAACCGTTCTAAGCATTTGATGAAATGGAGTTTTTTTTAATGATCTATTTATAAATATCTAACCTCAAAACAAGCACTTTATATACTTGGATATTTTTTTATAGAAGATACAAATGGGCAAATGGGTCAACCGATGGTAAGTGATCGCCGCCCACGGACATCCGCACCACAAGGAGCATCATAGATGTGTAATCGACCTTTGAGGAATAAGTACGTACGCTGTTTTCTTTTCCTTAGTTGTATCCGTTTAAAAATGCCGTTTTTGGTAACTAATTTCACTAAATATATTGGTATATGTTTATTAGTTATCTTACGTTATAACTTAAAAATACATAAACCCTTGCTTTTATAGTGTGGGTCTTAGGCCAGTATATTTATTCCTCGTCCAAAGGTTACTACGCTAGCTCGTGGCGTTGCCTGCGTCGTCCCATGTGAACATTTTTTTGTGATAAAATCTGTCCTATTTGTTAATACAATCTACCCTCTAAGTGTGTGTCAAATTTCACGTAAATCGGTTCAGCAGTTTTTGCGTGAAAGAGTAACAAACAAAAAACAATCAAAATTTTTCATTTAATAGCTGCTACCTGCGGCTTCGCCCGCTCTTTGACAGGAACCCATTGTGCGATCGGGATTAAAAGTAGCCTATATGTCAATCCAGGTCACAATCTATCTGTGTTCCAAATTACAGACAAATCTGTTGAGCTATACGAGCTTGAAAGAGTAACAAACATCCATACATACATACTCATAAACTTTCGCATTCATAATATTAATAGGATAATATTGGTAGGATGAAACAATTTTAATATTACAATTCCACACTTTTTCGTAGTAAAATACTTGTACTTATCCACTATACACTTTATTCAACACTTAACTTACTTAATAAAAAGTGTGTATACAATGGAATTCCACCAAGTGCCGACGATAGCAAGTATAAATTCTTTTACAATGCCAGTTATTATTATCTCAATAATATTTTCAAATTGTATTACATATAAAAATGAAAATAAATAGTGTCGCGTCTACGCGTGTATAATCTATGCGTATTCTTCGGCATGGCTCACATTGTTACTTGCTTATGTAAGTCGGAGCGTCTTCCACTTTCGAATCAAGTTTATTGACACGGCAAGCTCGACAAATGCCTGCTTCACAGTTACATCGGTACAACTTAACTTTGATTATACAGCCGACGAAATACGCGATCATATTCCTCCATAATGTTCTCATTTCAACAGAACCGGATCTGAACGCGTACACCAAGGGTGATCTTAAGTGAATCCGTTCGTCGTACCTATTTTGGTAGTGATGTATTTATTATTTTAAATGAAAAAGCTACCGTGTTGACACTCAGCCATATAAGGAAGTGTAAGCTTGGATACAGCTTGTAACCAAGTGGAGATATCAGCTTGTTCTAGGGAGAGGATTTATGTATTGCATTATTACAATATAATTTAGTAAGCGTTTAATTATGTTTATGATAATGGAAGGCAAACAAACAGATGGATTTCCTAATGGTAAAAAATTTACACCGCCTAGAGACATCAAAGGTGGTAATTGTGTTGTCAATCTGAGGCCGATATTTTAGGCCTCGAGCAAAAGTAAGATTACTGGCCAACTTATTCTCCCAACCGGAACATGTCAAGAGCAAGCACCGACGCTTAAGCGGCAGGGATAGGTAGAGTGGTGTTATCAATCTAGACGAGTTTCTGAGAAACTCTACGCTCGGACAAAAACGGGAGAGGTGACATATTATAGGTTTACATACATATCTTCACGCCAAGTCCCTTACGGGGTAGGCAGAGAGTATCGAGTGCCAGACCTCACGATCCTGACAAACCTGTCTTGCTTCCTTCACATTCATAACCCTTTTTATACAAACACGCCGGTTTCGGAGACTCTTGACACCACCCTCGGATAATATCCGATTGATCTGATCGTGAAATGTCAGCCTTGGTCTCCCCGGGTACCTACATCCATCCACATTCGCATTGTATATCTGCTTTGTCAATCTTTCATCTGTCATTCTTTCCACATGACCGAACCAGCGGAGCATGCCCTTTCGCATTTTAACACCAACACTTTCTTTCAATCCCACTAATTATGTAAGAGCTCTGAAAACGGGAAAAATAATAATATTAATCGTTAAAGAATGTGATAATTTTCGACTTTTTTGTGGTATCATCTTACTTAAGATTTAAATGAGTTTAGTGTGTTTTACAATATTGACTTCCTTAAAGTCACTTCATGGCTAGTGATCTGAATTAAACACCAAAGTGAACTAATCAACCAAAGCGATCGATCGCTGTAAATGTGTCCATTTTTGGATTAGTAGTACAGACCGGCGACAATTGACAGATGATTGGAAGTTTAATACACCAATTAATACACCAAATACCTTTTTCATGTATCACAATGTGCCGATTTTGGATGATATAAAACGATTGACGGCGTAAACAATCTAACTATATTTATATAACTTTAACCCAAGCACAGGGCAAGTGCTAAAATAAAAAAAAACGACGGTTTGCCGATGCCTATATCCCATGCTAAAGATGCATTATGGGTAGCAGGGACGTAAACATCTCGTATAAAAAAACGACGGGTTGCACTCCGGGAGTGCCGGCAGAAGTGAAAACTTAAATATTAACGTTGTGCATTTTTGAAATTTTGGAATGGTTAGGGAATAATTTTGAACGAATTGCTTTAATTATCAGTATGAAAGTACTATCACTTATGTGATAGAATACAATATTCATTTATTGCGCTATCGTACACAATCATGACAAAACGAACATTCGCGCAAGCGCCCTGCGCCGTCTAAACCAAACAGCAGGCGCAGATATAAAAAAATTGGAAAACCCGAATTTTTCTTTTTGTTGCCCGACTCGGGTTCGAACCCGGGACCTCATGCAGTCAAGTCCAACAACTGAACCGCTAGACCACAGAGGCGACATCAGACGTATAGAGTTTTTTATGTGCATTTTTGTCTTGTGGCCCGGAGGTAGCCACTAATTAGTAAATGTACTACGACTGCTACTACGATCTGGATTGCCAAAAGGCGTGGAGGCAGGAATATGGCAGAAAGTTGCTGCACAGTCTTCTACCACCAGTAGTCTTGTTAATAATATTCCCAATATCTTGAGGAACTTTTTATCCGTTTGCTTCAAAACGTTCTTAGGTAACATTCAAACTTAGTGTCTCGGAATTATGTGATGGAAAACACTATCTACCAATTGAATTATCTTGCTGTTATTTAAATATGTACGATAGGCATAAGCTTCCATATATTTTCTTCATTTCACATAATTATTCCTCACATCATTGAGATAATTTAATATTATGACTATCTCACAATTTACATTTTAATCCTACGCATACATATTTATTACATTAAAAATGTAACATAAAAGTAAATTTGTATCTATATACAGATATCCGGCGGCTTCCTTGTTACACTGTTTTTTTATATCTTAATTATTTTTTAATTTATATTTGTTTCCAAACCATTTAAAAGATTTATCTTTATAAGCCTTAGACGAGAGAATGGAATGAACGAGAGAATGAAATGCTTCCAAAAACATCAGAGTAGTATTGGCCATTCCCATTCATATCCCATTGTCTCCAACACACGATGCAACGGTTTCACCTGCATAAATTTGCGAATCATGAAAGAAATACATTTATGGTGTTTTTAAGGAGTTATTGCTTAGACAGTATTATTCAGAGGCAAGTCATAAATGGCTACAACACTAACTATCAGTCGCGATTTCCTTTTCGTGGTTTCATATTATAAGCCAGGGGTTCTCAAAGTTTTACCTATTTAAACTATTCAGTATGAACTTCACTCAGGAGCTTCCAAGCAGTAATGCTAATTGTATATTAAACTCTCCCTGTGTAAAAAATACAACAGAATACATACCTCACACCTGTCTATTACGTCCAATCCCTTTTCAAACAACACACACACACACATATCTTCTCACCAAGTTATTTTACTTTATCTTTACGCACGTATCCTTAAAAAGGGTAGCAGAGACACAACTATTTCAAAAACTTACACATATATACATATCTTCACGCCAAGCCCCTTACGATGTAGGCAGAGAGTATCGAGTGCCAGACCTCACGATCCTGGCAAACCTGTCTGGCTTCCTTCACATTCATAACCCTTTTCATACAAACACGCCAGTTTCGGAGACTTTTGACACCACCCTCGGATAATATCCGAGTGATCTGATCGTGGAGTGTCAACCTTGGTCTCTCCGGTACCTACATCCATCCACATTTGCATTGTATATCTGCTTTGTCAATCTTCCATCTGTGTTTCTTTTCAAACAATTACAAACTAAAGACATTGCAATAATTTATACTAGAACGAAAACTTTATTCAAAATACGTCTTTTAATGTAGCAAATTTCGAAAGGTAACTTCTCGCCGACCTTTTTAACGCCAAAGAGTTCCAAACTAATTAATATTTCGGAATTCTGATGATATCTACGCGTTCTACTTAACCCCCCTACCCCTATGCCTAGGTTTTGCTAAACCCACTTTATCAATCGATTATCACCAGTTTACCTGACCGTCATCATAAAAATACGAAAAATATCGTTTCTAACTGACTCTATACTGCACGCTTTTATCCACATAACAACTAACCATGTGTTATGTAAACGTCATATTTTTTTGTTAATATTGTCATCGCAGATATTATTTATATAGAAATTATGTAAATGTTTGTGTACAGCAGCTACCGAAATGTTATTAATATTGAATATGTTTGTGAAATACAATTAGTTATCAATATAAATGTCATATTTTGACATTGTAAATATAATCTGCAATAAATTAATCTGTAAATAATTTATTCGTTTTATTAACAGGTTTATGGTAATTTTATGTGTGGACCCGCCTCTGTGTGTATCGTGTGCTAACTGTATACTAGAGCTAAGCCGCAAACTTCAAGACTTTAATGGTAATAAATCTAACGGGCAGTTTTCATCATCCAAATATATCATGCTAGTGTCATTGGCTTCTCCAAGTCGATTTAAACAATCCGGCTGCTACAATATATAGCTAATTTGTCCTTGTCTAAAAATTTATAATTATGGATGTAGTCATACGGAGCCAACGAGCAGAAAATTCTGATGAAATCAAAGAGATTTTAATCTTCATATACGAAGTCCAAAGGAGACTAATATGAAGACGAAAGAGTATCGTCTTTAGTCTTCATAAAAAATGGTGTTCATCGAAATAAAGTTATCGTTAGTTCAAAAAGTTGTTTGTGTTATTTTGTTAAGCTCTTAACTTCTTTAATTGACTAAACTTGGTTTGGTTTTAGGGAAACCAGTTCTCAAGCCACTTTTTAATGTTAAATACCATTTTTTTCGGTGATGATACAATACTAAGGTTTTTGTTATCGAGTTAACCACCTAGACACTAATGGTTACAAACGCGCAATCGGACTTACGATAAGAATTATACATTAGCTAAGGATATCATAAATATGAATAGCGCGTTGCCAAATAAGACCTGGGATACTAAGCTTACTGCTTAGATAAAAAACAGAAAATTACTATGTAAGAATCAATAAAACAAGCTGCAGTAAGTGTATAGGTTTTTAAATGGTATTAGAAAACAAACAAATCTTTTCCTCGTGTTGGTCCAGACTCCTTTGTAGAATAGACCATCTGCCTTCCTGCCAGGCAGCTCGTAAAAGGCGATCATGGGCTCACCGTCTCTAGCACCGTGATATCTGACAAAGTGGTAGGGTTTCGCAGCGACTCGACCGGATTGGTACCACCGCCTGTTCCTGACGCCATAACGTCATGGCGTGTTCCGGTTCGGAACTAACTTTTAAACTTTTTACTTTTTAGCCGGTAAACTTACTTTTGCTCGAGGCCTAACATCCCGGCCTCAAGTTGGCAACGCACCATTACCACCTTTGGTGTCCATAGACGGCGTGAATTTCTTACCATCATGAAATCCATCTGCTTGTTTGCCTTCCAGTATAATAAAAAAAATCAAAGTATTTTTGGATAAAGAAATATACACCAAAGGTGATAAAGGTAAGTCGGCAAACTGAGACTGGAATGTCATATCTCTTTTGTGATTAAGTTATCTAGTCACCTACCTCTCCGAATCGGTCTAAACTTTTCAATATTAATAAATGTTATCTAGTTTTATTTTGTCTAAATACCGCTCCTTTATTTGCCAGGTGAACTGCAATTTATTTCAAGATTATTAATTTATTGGAAACAATATACTTACGAACGTTGAATTAATTACATTAACTATTGGTCGCCCGTTGGTCGAAATTCGACCATAATATATTTTAATATCTTGTTGATAAGAACGCCATCTTCATTTCTGAAGACCGACTACTTTGTTTCCAAACTGTATGGTGCGCCATCTGTGATCTTTTATCGTTATCATCAATATATTTGTTGTGTGTATCAAATGCATGGTAGTGTGGGTAATGTTTTATTTATTGATTTAATGTACTTTATAAGCATTATAATTGAAAAATATTAGCGTTCTGCACTTTTCCTACACATAAACTATAAGTGTGCCAAATTTTATGCTCCTGCGTCCGCGCAATTTTCGTAAAAAGGGGTCCAAAGTTTTGGCGTCACGTATTAATATATAAATAATACTATTTTTAAGTACTGAATTGCTTTGACTTGAAGAGAACTACATAGATACCCAATTTATACATACGCTCAGTAGAATTACTCGTGATATTGTGTATTACACTTATTTAAATTTATAATTCGATTGACGTCATTCTGAACCAGATTCTTTTATTAACGAAGTGTTAATAAAAAAACTGGTTATTTTCAAATTTAAAAAAGTGCGGTAATTGACTTCAGATGTGTACAAGTGGAGCTAATATGAAGCGTGAAAAGTGTGTGTAGAGTGGCCACGGAAGGGTCACTAATCAGCTATCGCACCTTTCGTTGAGCTAAGCGCGAGCATTTAACACGCGGCTCCGTTACGCTGATTTGTACTGTGTGTGAAGTGTGGAAATACTATGTGATAACAGTTTGGAATCAAAATTCATATAAATTGTTTTACTTTTTTCCGTTATTGTGTTTTATTTGAGAGTTGGGTATGTCAGAAAGAGCATGAAAGTAGGATAAATACGGTCGAAATGAGAGCACTACGGAAAATCTGTGATGTAACGCTCGCTGACTGCATTCGTAACAGTGAAATCCGAGAAAGAGTGGGATTGAAAGAAAGTGTTGGTGTTAAAATGCGAAAGGGCATGCTCCGTTGGTTCGGTCATGTGGAAAGTATGACAGATGAAAGATTGACAAAGCAGATATACAATGCGAATGTGGATGGATGTAGGTACCCGGGGAGACCAAGGCTGACATTTCACGATCAGATCAATCGGATATTATCCGAGAGTGGTGTCAAGAGTCTCCGAAACCGGCGTTTTTGTATGAAAAGGGTTATGAATGTGAAAGAAGCAAGACAGGTTTGTCAGGATCGTGAGGTCTGGCACTCGATACTCTCTGCCTACCCCGTAAGGGACTTGGCGTGAAGATATGTATGTATGTGTGTATGTATGTATAAGTCGTCAACCTAACTTAACCTAATATGTGTTGAAGTTCCTAATTTTCGAGTATTTCCATCATCTCGTGATGGTGAATTATAATATTATACTTAGTTGCTGTTACCATAAATTTAAGTCCGCAATAACAATTTAGATTTTGGTGTTTTTTGAGTTACAATTTTTCGAGATATGCGTATTTTCTAGACTACAATTCAAAATAACCTTGAAATGTTTTCGCGATTCGAAGTTTTTACTCTACAACAAACAGAGTTATTAAAATCTTATAACACGTTAATAAAATGTAGAAAAAATTAAGTATGTTTTTTAATGTTTACACGAGCTGAGAACCATTTTCAGATCTTTATAAAAGGTTAGCCTCTGTCTTAGTTAGTTCAGTAGATTTGGTATGATAAATGACAAGAAAAAAATTAAAATCTTCGTACTCTAAAACTTAAAACTTAAAATTAATTACCGGGTTCGAATCATGGGTCGGGTCAAATCAAAATGCGTTTTTTTTTTCAATTTTTAAATTACTTAACGAATTGGATCTTTTCACATTATGCGACTGAACATATTTGGTTAATCGTTGCTGTCAAGGTTGTCCCTCTGCCTACTACTTTGGAGATACAATCGTCGTGGTATTTACGTTTCCTCTTTTTTGAAGTTCAGTATTAGCTCTAATTTGTCATTATATGTTTGGTTATTGTAATGTCAGAAGGGATAGTTATTTTTTTATGATATTTATGAAATTCCCGCCGCCCAGAGACATCAAAGGTGGTAATGGTGCTTTGCCAACCTTAGGCCAAAATGTTAGGCCTCGAGCAAAGGTAAGTTTACTGACTACCTTCCAAACCGGAACACGTCATAACGTTATAGCGGCAGGAATAGTTAAGGCGGTGGTACCAATCCGGGTCAGTCGCTGCGAAGCTCTACAACCTAGTCAGATGTCACAGTGTTAGTGACGGCAAGCCTATGCTCTTCTTTTACGAGTTGCCTGGCAGGAACGCAGATGGTCTATTCTGCAAAGGAGCCCGGATCAACACCTCAAATTGTGTTATTCACGTGTCATAACATTATAGTTTTGCGTCAATATACGGTGTCTACGTCACACTTTATTACCTGTTGCGATAAGCAGTACGGGTTCTTGGTGTAAAACTGGTATTGATAACAACGTTGAAAATTTAATAAATAAACTGTTTTGAATGTTGCCAGCTGAATACATAGCACTCACTTTTTTTCAATTTATTTGTATCTTAGTCGTACATTCGGAGCAGAGTGGTCGTTACTGGAGAGACCATGGTCTAACAAACTTTTAAGATAACGGAACTCCAACCAAACACCTTTTATTTTAATGGAATAAATAAAATTATAAATCAAAGACACTTTAATTTATATAAAAATCTATACTTCTGTACTAATATTATAAAGAGGAAAGATTTGTTTGTTTGGATTGAATAGCCTCCGAAACTACTAACAGAACCTTTATTCAAAACCAAATAACATAGTAAGAGACTGGTGTCTGCAACTAGGATACCCTGTGTTAGCAGATCACTAGGTCCCACTTCAGATCACGGATACTATAGTATTCCTTTACACTGTTGGTAGAGAAACATAAAATTATAATAACAGTAAACAAATTATAATAACAAAATAAACAAAAATAAAATTTTAGTAATAATACAAGGAAATGTTTATTAGTTTCATATTTCTGCCAATATGTAAACAACAAATCCTAAAATATAATTACTACTAGAACAATTTGAAAAATTTTTTTACTCATGAACATATTATGCTACTTTTTACCGGAAAATTATTCATTTCTACGGGAAGACGGGTAATAAGACAACGGGTTGTAAGAATTGTCCTTCCGTACTTATCTTTTTCACATGACTTTTACAAGGTTCAACAATTTTATGTGTGGATTTAGATGGTTTCGAGGATCATTCAAAAATGAAATTAGACTGAGTAAGTGGTGCTGCTTACATTATGTCAACTACTATACGGATTGACCGATTGGGTTGAAATTTCGTATGTGTATTTCTATTTATGTGACAATGCTAAATAATTATGACATGGAGTTGATCCGATGATAAAACCAGAAGGCTTTAGGCACTCCTGAAATTTCTAATATTAATATACCGTATTTGGGCTTATTTAATACATCTTGAACAGAAATACTACCTTCCCAAGTTAACAACTAACAAAAAAAGTTTTTCGTAAAATTAAAAATTATAACTTTAATGTGTACCTACCATTTACGTACCTTTCAACCTGTTTCAACCGAATTCAGGCTTCCCTTTAGCTACGCCGGCTTACCACTCTACTTACTCCAGAAGACTTCTTCTTTGCTTGCTATTGTCGTATTTCACTTTGAATTATATGGGTTAACTAGAAAAACCCCAACTTAAACCTTTACTAAAACCTTTCCAATACGTCAGAAGATATCTGTGACTATTGTAAAAATAGGTACACAAACGAAGCAGCGAACGTAGGCTGGTTTAAAAAAATAGTTATACAAAACTTATGATCGAAAGAAAGTGTTGGTGTTAAAATGCGAAAGGAAATGCTTCGCTGGTTCGGTCATGTAGAAAGAATGACAGATGAAGGATTGACAAAGCAGATATACAATGCGAATGTGGATGGATGTAGGGAGCCGGAGAGACCAAGGCTGACATTTCACGATCAGATCAATCGGATATTAAGTGTCAAGAGTCTCCGAAACCGGAGTGTTTGTATAAAAAGGGTAATGAACGTGAAGGAAGCTAGACAGGTTTGTCAGGATCGTGAGCTCTGGCACTCGATATTTTCTGCCTACCCCGCAAGGGACTTGGCGTGAAGATATGTATGTATGAGTAGGTACATACCTGATCATACAAAACTTGTTTTACATAAGTTCCATCTAAGCAAAATATTTTGATAAGTCTGTTCGCATAATCATTTCTTGTTAACATGACATTTAAAGGGTCATTTTAACTAAGCGAGTTGATAAGCAGTATCGATAACGATCGAAATCGATTTGTACTTAATTGATTCAGATTTAAACTGATAAGCGTATTTCAATTTATTTTACGACTTAATCACTTAAGAAGACAATTTTTGCATAATTATGTATTTCCCACATTTTAGGGTAGATTTGCGTAATTGTTTCGTATAAAAAAAATTTAGAACGCTAGACCGATGAAGTATTTACCACCACCGCCGCCTTACCTATTCCTTCCACCATAACGTCTAATGCTTGCCGTTGACGTGTTCTGGTTCGGAGGGCAAGGTAGCCGGTAAACTTACTTATGCTCGAGGCCTAACATTTCACAACGCACCATTACGACCTTGGGTGTTTCTTACCATCAGGAAATCCGTCTGCTTGTTTGCCTTCTATTATCATAAAAAAAAGTTTAACCGACTTTATTTGACAGATAGCTCTCATAAAGGAATGTAATGAGATTTTCAGATAAAAACTATCGTCTCCGAGATTTAATTGATTTCTCTTAATATTTTAATATATATAATATTAATATTAATATAAATAACCTTTGAATAAGTTAAGCAAATTGAATGTAGTAATTATTATGTGGTATAATTCATTACAATTCAGATGTTTGACATGAATTATTGGAAAAAAAAGTATCTTCACGCCCATATCCCCGAAGACGTAGGCAGAGGTACAACCAAGGCACCCACGACTAGCCGAAGACACTAAGTCCCACAATGTGATAGGTGGCAAGCCTATCACCAACCGGGCACATTTCCAATCCCGACCAACATTTTTTTATTAGAAAATTGGAAAAATCCAATTTTATTTTTGTTGGCCGACCCGGGATTCGAACCCGGGACCTCATGCAGTCAAGTCCAACACCCGGACCGCTAGACCACAGAGGAGATATACCAACAAACACAATATGTAGATGTACTCTTAAGAGGTGTATTTTCCTCCTTTACAATACTTTGAAAATATTGTAAGAGGGTCTGGTATTTTGTTTTGCTTACTTATTTCTTTTTTATTCTCACCTATTTTGTACCGTTTAGTAATTATATTTTTAAAGAAAGAAACACTTGTACTGTTTTACTTATCACTTATAATTTATTACTTTATAATTAGTAGCCTACCGGTTTCGCTTATACAGCATCATCAGGGCTAAAATGATGATGCCATATAAGCGAAACCGGTAGGCTACTAATTACAAAG
>NJDC01023821.1:3282-31316 GCA_002245475.1 Calephelis virginiensis | reverse complement strand
TAAAACGGAGCGTACGTATTCCTAAAAGGTCGACATCGCATTGGTAAAACCTCTTCAGTGGTACATACATACATATCTTCATGCCAAGTGCCTTACGGGGTAGGCAGACCTCATGATCTTGACAAACCTGTCTAGCTTCCTTTACATTCATTATTCTTTTCATACAAACCCGCCGGTTTCGGAGACTCTTGACACCACCCTCGTATAGTATCCAATTGATCTGATCGTGGAATATCATCCTTGGTCTCCCCGGGTACTATTTAAATTATGCGCTTCGGCAATATTCAAGTTTCGGAAATCCGTATGTATTTTAACGATATCTATATAGATTTGTTATTACACATAATTAATCATTTTGTTTAAATTAAGATTAGGTCAGCCAATTTAAAAATAAAAGTGTAATGTGTAAAAAGAGTAAAAAGTTTAAAGCCGAAGTGCATAATTTAAATACTAGTATTTTATATAACTTTGTTAATGTCGGGAAACGGCAGTAACCACTTGACAGCAAGTGACCCATTTGCCGATTTGGCTGCTTTTAAATTAATCTGACCTATCTAAAATTGCAGGAGGATGGTTTCTAACGTACTACGGAATTTAGCGTAAGTTTTGGGTAGATTCTGGTGTCGGTAACCATTTATATCCGGCCGACTATTACCATTTTATAGCAAATACCGTTAAAAACTTACACCGTAAACGGACCGGAAATATAAGTAATAACATATCGAAAGTAGTATGTCAGAATTGTATCAAATGATGCAAATATTTGTCATATTTTAAATTTCGGTCTCGAGAATTTTATGAAATCCACACGATATGGATTACTTTAAATATAACATAGTGTTTCACAAAACTGTACTCATATTATAAAGAGGAAGTGTTTGATTTTTTATTTGTTTGCTTGATGATTAGGCTTTGAAACTATTGGACCGGTTTCAAAATGTCTTTCACCCTTAGAATGCTACATTATACCTGAGTGTCATAGGCTTTGTTTCATCAAAATCAGTGCAGTAAAAGCCAAGTTACGCAGGCGAAGCTGCGTGGAACTGCTAGTCACGTATATTTTTGTTATCAATTGTAAAGCACGCGCGCTATGCACCACTTACCAACGACACTTTTCACTTTATTTTGTTGACGTGCCAATCAGTACTTTTTGTTCTGGTTGTAATCTGCTTTCTTTATGATATTGGAAGGCAAACAAGCAGACGGATTTCCTGATGTTAAGAAATTCACGCCGCCTAGGGACATCAAAGGTGGTAATGGTGCGTTGCCAACTTGGATCTTAGGCCTCGAGCAAAAGTAAGTTTACCGGCTACCTTACCCTCCCAACCGGAACACGTCAACGGCAGGCATTGGACGTTATGGTGGCGAGTCGCTGCGAAACTCTCCCACCTAGTCAGATGTCACGGTGTTAGTGACGGTAAGCCTATACTCGCCTTTTACGAGCTGCCTGGCAGGGAGGCAGTTGGTATGTTCTGCAAAGGAGCCCGGACCAACATTACAACTATTATAATACTCTTATTAATAACTATTATAATATTATAATACTATAAACGATAATGTTTCCTCTACTTATTCCTTGTTTTTCTGATCTTTATATCATCATTAAATTTTTATGCTATTTAGGTTTGAGTACAAAAACCTATTACATTTACTATTTTCCTCAAACACTCGTGAGCCTACCAGCTTCCCTAATTACAGCATATTCAGGGCTATTATAAGTATACACTTATTGAGGCATGATGGTGGTGGAAAATTTACCAATAAATAAAATAAAATACCTATTACTTAAAAACTGTTTATGATAAAGTAGACGTTTACATATTTTAAAAAAAGGTAGTTCAAAACGTTCCAGATTGTACAAACGTAGTCGCATCAATCCTTAAAGAGATAATCAATTTTAATTTGCTTTGGAGTGTTTAAAAGTATTACTGCGATCAAAAAACAATAACAGAAATCGGTGAGCAAAGAGTATGGACGCAGTCAGATAATTGGAAGATGAGATCTCGCGAGGAACGTGGCCTGCGGCGGCATGAATGAAAGCCGTTCGCTGACATCGCACTACAGTTGCTCTATTCCTTTAAAAGATAAATAAACACACGTGCATAACATTATTATCGCAATACAATACATATTTTTAACCAAGCTCACGTCAATGTCCCAAACGAAAGCAGCAATGGAAGGAGGCACATTGAAAATAATTTTGAACAATAAATAACAACGCGCAAATCTTTAAGGATATCGACATCCGGCGAACGAGTTTTTCCAGTTGGTATCATCGCAATATCACGGTTATTATTGAAACGCGCGTCGTGGTCGCGACAGGTACGTGAGACATTTATCATATTATGTTTACTTAATGGGAATTTAGTGTTGATGACAATATGATAGAGGAAATAGTAAGAGAATTCCGTGTCATTAAATTCAGCAAAATATAATCATTGACTTTTATTCCCTCACTAACCTGTTTGTTGGGGTGTCCGAGGCTACTACGGAAGTCGATGACGGCGGGGATCTATCTCCCGATCATCTGTATTGGTTATAAGCGATCATATATGGTACTCAATTAATGGTCAAATACGTCAACCTGTTTATTAAAAAAAAGTCCAGTTGGATTATCCTCACAATAACCTTAGAGATAGATGAAAGAATTGACTATGCAATTGACGTAATATTTAAAATCATATCATTGGGAGCTCGACGCTAACAGATTACCACATTTAACTTTCCTTCCCTTTAGACTTCCATTAAAGGAATTTCCCTTTAGATAATTACTCATAATCTTAGAATAAGAAATTAGTAAAAGGTCTGTAATGGTTGATGACGAAATTGAGTAAAGCAGGCTTATGATAAAACTCTCATTTTCAATAGTAAAGCACAAACGATTTTCTAGAAATACATGCAGATTAGAAACCAAAGATGCTAACCATACGTCGTCAACATCAAGTGTCGCGAAGCCTTTCGCTAACGACGTTTGCGAACTACCTTATCCCGTTTAACCTAGAGACAACAATAGTGAACACTTACTCGATAGCGACACCAATAAATACAACGGTGGTTACAATTTTGACAAGTTGTAGGGTTTTGACTCCTCGTTAAATAATCCAGCCATTTGAATTACTAGAATATTTCTTTAGTTAGAAACATAATTATTACATTCCAACGGTGCAACGATGACGTTTGTTCAAATCTTACCTGCTCATAAAAATGTGTACTGTTTCTAAAAAATAATGTAACTCATGTCTCATACAGAATAAAAATCGATAAAACAGTTTCACTTCTATTATTAAACAATCTATATAAGATTTCACTGTATTTAATGTAATTATGTGATTTCAAACAATTTATATAACGTGTTCCGTAAATAATATGTGCAATTAGAAAGTCACCAGAAAACTTTGACATCGATCCGTTGGTTACATCTACCATCGTGCAGTACGTTCTGTTGTGTTACTAACGAACGGTGCAATAATGTAGCGTTCATATATTTCAATGTTATTAATGTTCTGAATTATATTTATCCTAATAATATTACAAATGCGAATATTTGTATGTTTGTTTGTTACTCCTTCACGCAAAAACTGTTGAACCGATTTTTGTGAAATTTGGCGTCCACATAGAGGGTAACTTGGATTAACACATAGTATAGTTTTTATCCCGAAAATAAGTTCCTGTGGGACCATCAGCCACGCGGGCAACACCTCGGGCAACTAGTTTTATTATAATGTATTTAGGCGTGTATATCCTGGATCCAATGATGTTTGAATAAGAAGCACTATACCGCGAAAAGGATACACTCTACTCGTACTACCAAGCCATTGCTGACTGCAATTGTGAATAACTCTGTCCCCTAATCTGTTCCCTAAATTACTAGAACACTACCATCGCGTGTTGTTGTCGTCAGATGTTGACCCCAAATTTTACATTGAGAGATATTAAGGTCCGCTTGAACATTTCTGGGTTAAACCTGGACATAAGGAACTACCGGTGTACCTATTTCTACTATCAGTATGACAATGTAATATTCCGGTTAAGATGGTGTAGCCGGTATACTTCCACGATAGGTCTACTTGTACTTGTACGTTTTTAATGGTAATGTAACCTTTATGGTATCCTAATAGTACCCTATAGGCATTCATCATCATTTTCATCATCAGCTGGTGGACGTCCACTGCTGGACATAGACCTACCTCAAAGAGCGCCACAAGTCACGGTTACCAGCCGCTTGCGTCCAGAGGCTCCCCACGACTTTGATCAGATCGTCAGTCCACCGGGTGGGAGGTCGTCGAACACTACGTCCTCCGGTGTGGGAGTGCTACTCAAGAACCTGCTATAGGCATTACGTATTTCTTATACTTAAAAAATATTTACTCTCAATTGCTTTCCAATTCTATAAAAATATGACTATTTCTTTTAACGGGAACGAATTTCTGTATTCCAATATGTGTAACCAAATTAATAGAAAATTTGAATCATCGGTAATTTATTAACTTTTGCTTAATAAATATTGAGCTCGATAAATAACAAACATTTATTTGGTATGTCGGTTGTATGATGCTCAGTTAGAAAACTGTTTTCCGGTCGCCGCAAATACATTATAATATTGACGACAGCACGAGACCAGTTGGAGCAGTTTTAGCACACGAGTATGACATTTTAGACGTATAACTGTAACGAGGTCACTCATTGTTGTTATTAGAGATTATCTACAAACAACGTGTGGTAGTATGGAAAGGTAAAGTTGGTTCACATTGAAAAATGTTGAAATAATTATTGTTACATATTACCTATGATTTTATAGTATACTAGCTGACCCGGCAAACGTTGTTTTGCCATATAACTAATTAAATGACGATTGATCAGTTATCGACCCGGGATAAAAAATTACTTTTAAAAATAGGGGTTGGTGATAAAAGGGTGAAAACTTAGGGTTTTATGTACTTTTATATGCTGTATCATAAAAAAATAAAAACAAAAAATTTTGTCTGAAAATTGCAAAAAAAAAATTTAGGGGTGGACCACCCTTAACATTTAGGGGGATGAATAATAGATGTTGGCCGATTATCATAGATACCGGATAAGCACAAAAATTACATCAAAATCGGTCAAGCCGTTTCGGAGAAGTATGGCAACAACAACTGTGACACGAGAATTTTATATATTAGATTATGCAAACGAAATATCTGACCCCTTTACAACACTTTCAAAGTACTAAGTCCAAGAGTGCAAATCAGTAGATGGATGGGAAGAAATAAACTGCACCTTTAGACACCAAAGATGGTAACAGTGCGTTGCTAAACTATATTTACTTTTACATTTATTTACATACATACATACATATCTTCACGCCAAGTCCCTTACGGGGTAGGCAGAGAGTATCGAGTGCCAGACCTCACGATCCTGACAAACCTGTCTTGCTTCCTTCACATTCATAACCCTTTTCATACAAACACGCCGGTTTCGGAGACTCTTGACACCACCCTCGGATAATATCCGATTGATCTGATCGTGAAATGTCAGCCTTGGTCTCCCCGGGTACCTACATCCATCCACATTCGCATTGTATATCTGCTTTGTCAATCTTTCATCTGTCATTCTTTCCACATGACCGAACCAGCGGAGCATGCCCTTTCGCATTGACTTTACATTTACTTGAGCGGAGTGTACTAATTTATCCTCCAAACAGGAACACGACTGTGTGTGCACCCCAAATAAAATTATTATTGTCGTAGAAAAAACATGCATACGAGCTAATGGGGAGGAAAGAGTCGTCGATGTTCTTAGATCTGCCACAACTAATGAGTTAGTTGTCAATACGATACCTCTGGTAGAGTTCAACTTACTCTTGACTCAGTTTCTGCGATAAATATGTCTAAAGTCATTAAATACATCTGGAGGGTTTAAATTAGTTAAAACTTTTCTTAGGTCTCTCATTTATATCGAAGATCAAGGCTGAATTAGCAAAAGTTAATCTAATCATTGTAATATCTTAACCTGGAAATATTTAACATGCATTAAGCGAAAACTAGAATGTCGGAGTGAAGGTCTCATACTTTTTATGATCTAATCTTAGACGAATCTTCGTACCGTTAATAGACTAAAAATGAAGTCCGCGATATAAATCTTTATTGTTTGCTCACACTTCGTCAGTCTAACTGTATACAGTTGTATTACGTTTTGCATAGTGTTAACTTTAATGTTGGATACATTACTGAGTAATTATCTTTCGAATCTTAAGAGTTCCGGTTAAAATGTTTCGCTCTCTCTCTTGAGTGAGATACCCTTACGCTATAATTCCTTGATCATTATTTTCTTTTATCGCGTCATGGATTTTCAGACGCTGAGCAACACGTGGATGCTAAAGGTGGAATATGTAGGTCACACTATAAGTTTTGGGTAACTTAAAAAAACAACATATTAAGACCAAATTATTATGTTTATTTCTTTTCAAAATAATCTCCTTTACATTATAAACATGTTTTCATGCAATCGAACCATTTTTTAAAACAGGAGGGCCATAGATCTAAAGGCATGTTTTCTACGTGCTGATTGAACGCTATCACTACCTCTTCAGAGTTGGTAAAAGTAAAACCTCTCATCAAATCTTTGATTTTGGGGAAAATATAGAACTCACAGGGTGCTAGGTTGGGGCTGTGCGCAGGATGAGTGAAACCAAACGTTCCATACGTTACCAATTTGAAGATAAGATATTATTAAGATCTTGCAAATTGGAACAAACTTCAATTTTTAAATTGGCGTGCTTATGGCGGAAATAGGTAGGGCGGTGATACCCTTCTTGTTGAGTCGTTCCAAAACTCTACCTAGTCATAGTCAAGGTGACATTAATGCTCGTCTCATACAACTTGGGTAAGTAAGTATCTTCACGCCCGTATCCCCGAAGAGTTGGGCAGAGGCACAATCAGGGCAAAAAAGGGTAAGTAAGTAGTTGACCAATCTCCAAAGGAGCTTAAGGGCCATAACTCACCGAGACGCCACGTCGCTGGCCACGTCGCCAACTAGTTCGTACTGAGATGTATGACGGCTAACGCACGTGGCGACCGAATGACGACGCTTTGCGACGCAGGAACGCTAGACCTAGCCATGGCAATGTCGCTGGCCACGTCGCAATGGCGTCCCGGTGAGTTATGGCCCTAATACTAATATACAGAAATCATTATTCACCTGACAATTAAAAAAGAGAACGTTAGGGAGTAAGGTGAGATATACGTACATACATATTTTCACGCCAAATTCCTTACATCATAGGCGGATAATATCAAAACCAAATGTCACGATCCTTACACACCTGTTTAGCTTCCATTAATAACTTCATTCTTTTCATACAAACACGTTGGTTTTGGAATTCTTGCTTCTAGTCTAGAGTAAAAAGTGACCGATTTGATCGTATAATGTCACGCTAGGTCTTTCTGGATTTAAGTCAAACTTTCATCTTCCATTCTTTCCAAATGACCGAACCAACGTAGCATGCCCTTTGTTATTTTTACACCAACTCTTGCAATCTCAGCTAAACCTGCTATTCATTTATAAATCTTTTGTCTACTAGCGCTACTTCACTTTCTATAGAATGAATACACAAATTTCCTGCTCTTATGAGCATCAGAGACAAAAACAGCCAATCACAATCCACTACCTACGTGTATATTTATATTAAAACTATCTGACCCGGCAGACGTTGTTCTGTTACTTATTTTTATGTGATTTTAGTAAAAAAAAATTGGGGTGAGTCACCCTTGCCACTTAGATGTATGAAAATTAGATATTAGCCGATTCTCAGACCTACACAATAAGCTCAATGAGAATCGGTCAAGCCGTTTCGGAGGAGTACGGTAACTAACATTGTAAAACGGGGACTTTATATAAGATAAATTTACTAAACCATCATTGTAGTATAATTATAGCAGTATTTGAAGAAAAAATATTTTAACAATGAGATCTTACGTTTCTACTTTCTCCCGCATTTTACCATGTTGATTAATGTTGATATAAAAATATCCTGCACGTGTTTGAGTGGGTGTAAATACGAACGGGAACAACAGCTATTTATAGCTTATTTAATCATCTGGAGTATCTCGAATCACCTTTGCTTTTTTTCAATGCTTAATAGTTAATTATGAAATAAAATCAAAATAATGTATATAGAATGCGTCTGCTTTTAATTTACTTACAAGTTGGTAATTAATATGATAAAGAATAATCATAAAATTGAAAGTATCGCCTCTGTGGTCTAGCGGTCCGGGTATTTGACTTGACTGCATGAGGTCCCGGGTTCGAATCCCGGGTCGGCCCACAAAAGGAAAATTGGATTTTTCCAATTTTCTAATAAAAAAAAAATGTTGGTCGGGATTGGAAATGTGCCCGGTTGGCGATAGGCTTGCCACCTATCACATTGTGGGCTAAATTTTCTTCGGCTAGTCGTGGGTGCCTTGGTTGTACCTCTGCCTACCTCTTCGGGGATATGGGCGTGAAGATACTTTTTGAAAGTATAAATAAATTCCGATAAAACCTATCCATAATTTAGCTAAGGACCATTTCGATCACATCAGATTTCATACAAAACATTTCGTTGAGTAGTTATCATGCCAGACAAAAACAGATTTACGTTAAATTTATAACATCCCTCTTTTTCCGTCGGCGGTTAAAGATTTAGTATAAACAAAATATATTTTTGTATAGTTATATACATACTAGCTGTCACGGCGAACTTAGTTCCACCCGTTCACATAGTACAGGAAAAAAAAAATTGTTTTTCATAGTTTCCCCTCAGTTTTTCCCTTTTTCTAATCTTTTAACCTTCACTGGACTTAAACGAATATTTCGGAACCATATTAGCCAAGTCGGTTAAGCCGTTTTCGAGTTTTAGCGAGACTAACGAACAGCAATTGATTTTTATATAGTAGCCGACCCGGCAAACTTCGTATCGCCTGACATTGACAGTTACTACACAATATTTGATAATCCTATAGTAGCTCAATCTGGCAGATCCAATGTAACTCGTTCAAAAGTCAACGATTACTTAAAATTAAAAAATAAATAAAAAAGCTTTTTCCAGTTGACCAAAATAAAAATATCTCGTGACTTAAAAAAAAATTCATATTAATCGCTCCAGTCGCCTAGGAGGATTTTCGTGACATACACAAGCACACAAGAAATATAAATATAGAATATATAATATTATAAAGAAAGACAAATATAATAGTTTGTTTAGCTCAACCTCTCTGTCAAGCGCAAAACGACTCCATTTTCAAAACCTAGCCACTTATGACAATAAAATGTAGAACAAATACCCGCCCTGGTACCAGAATTATTTTAATACTAGCTGCTACCTACGGCTTCGCCCGCGTTTTCACAGAAACCCGGTGTGCGATCGGGATTAAAAATAGCCTATATGTTAATCCAGGTCACAATCTATCTGTCTTCCAAATTTCAGACAAATCCGTTCAGCCATTCGAGCGTGAAAGAGTAACAAACATCCATACATACATACTTACAAACTTTCGCATTTATAATATTATAATTAATTAATAGGATCTATCAAATTTGCCATCGTTTTTAAACCTTGAAAATAATCAGCTATCAGGATACCATGTTATTGCCATGTATTGCCATTGCTTTCAGATCTAGTCAGTCAGAAGAAGGAACGGCTAAACAAACTGCTGGGAAACTAAGATTCGTTGTTATGTTCAGTTTATAATTAATTTAGTTGTTTTTTTTTCCGAAGAAATTCTATCCATTCACCTGCTAATAGAATAAAAACACCGAGCCAGTTCTCTTGTAGATTAAACAAGCATGGGATACTATTTTGCCAAGTCATGTTTCGTAACATATTGTTGCTATAAAAGTGTGAAGGTCAGGTCAAAATATATCAGTGAAACAATGATGTACTTGATTGTTGGATGATGAACTTTGGAAAGAAGAACATTTACAATCTGATTGCCATCTTTAAGTATAAAAATTCAAAATATCTTGTTTGCATTTTATGGCAGTAGGGGAAAAAGGACAAGTGAATTATAATGGTAAGTGATCACTTCAACCTACAGATATTCGTAGCGCCGCGCCATGAGTGACTTAGATTCGTTGCTGCCCTTTTTAAATCATATTTAAAATAAAGGTTTCGTGGAACCCTAGTTAGGTAATTAACATTTTTAATCCATTCTAAACTTATCTGTCTATTTATCACTACATAGTATAAAACAAAGTCGCTTCCTCTGTCCCTATGTCCCTTTTTATGCTTAAATCTTTAAAACGCAACGGTTTTGATGCAGTTTTTATATGTATTTTGATATGTATATTTCATAACCGTGCGAAGCCGTGGCTGACCGTTAGTTCAAATATAAATGGACAAATTAAGTACTTAATAACGAATGTAATTACAAAACATATTTTAAAGTAATTTATATAGGATATGTAAGTGCCCGGTTGGCGATAGGCTTGCCACCTATCACATTGTGGGACTTAGTATCTTCGGCTAGTCGTGGGTGCCCTTGTTGTGCCTCTGCCTACCTCTTCGGGGATATGGGCGTGAAGATACTAAAGTAATTTATACTTAGAAAAGTTCTTGCTATTGGTAGAAAAAAGAACAATTATTGATACCTTACCTGTCTGTTTCTGTATAACTTCCTGATGTAATTTAGCGTTTGGTTGGAAAGGTGCTTACTATGAAAGTATTCCGTTTTTCGCGTTTCCCGCACTAGGTAATACGTATACCTAAATGCGTACGGAGAAAGGTATGCAAAACCGTTGAATTAATTGCAATTCAGTAAACTGAAAATACTACAGCTCGTTGTATAAAATTCAAGTACAAGCATTTTATTTATGTGCTTCCAGATTAGTGAGACCTGGTGCCTTCGCTATACTGTTAATCCTCGCCATAGTCGTAATCCACAAGTAGTGTAGGTTAATTGTTAAACTGAAGCACGCAAGATAATCTATACCCAAAGTTCAAGTTCTCTATACCTCCAATTGCCAACACAGCACTTATCTATCAACTTTATGTTTTCCAGTCGCATCAAAACAGTAATATTGTCTAAAGAATAAGTATTTTTATGAAGTAGGCATTTATGGGGACTGCCGACATAAGAGAAAACCTGACTTGTTGTGTAAGAAGTCTCGCTCAAGCAGCAGTGTCACGACCTAATAATTAACCCCTACCAAAAATCGCAAGACGCGTTTATAGAGAGTTTCACTATAATAAGTTATGTATCCTTTGAAAAAAACCTGGATGTGGTCTCTGTTTTCGGTGTGAAATCTAATCCCATTTGCATGTGCAAGGTCTTAAAACTCGGAGGCACCATACAAAGGTATAATAAACTGTTACCTAGTCACAGTATTCCTTACGTATAAACCGATGATCGCTTGTTATAAGCTGGATATATGACTATTCGGAAGAGCGGAGAAAGTTGACTCAAAATAAAAGTTTTTCGTTAAATATTTTTATGGAGTTCATCATCAGATCCTGACTTGATGGCAGTGTGACCAACTCAGAAGTACTTTACACTTTCAAATAAAAAAATATAATATTTGATCCAGAAATGGCGAAAAAATCGATTTACATAAATAAAAAATATAGGAGTCGTAAGTAAGGCGGTTAACGGCCAATAATAATCAATCCTAATCCAAAACTTGCTGTCCAAGATTGATATTTTGATCCATTTTTATGTCATCGCTTGCCAGTAACATATCTGTGGACAGGATAAATATGGCAATTACGTATAGGATAGGCCGTAGGATGCGCAGCTGTCTAGATTGCTTGAAATCCATCTTTAGAGATACATTATTAACATTGGCCGTAAAACAATTTCATCTATATCTATATATTTTATAAAATAACATGCTTTGACTGACTGATTCGTCATCGCTGAACGAAAACTGTTAAGAGTTACAGCCATGAAATTTGGCGAGTAGCGTCATTTTATTAAGTAAACACCCACTAAGGACAGAATTTTGGAAATTTTACCCTTAAGGGGGTGTAATATGGGTCAAAAGTTTGTATCGAAGACCGTCAATTTTATGAACTTTATTTTTGGGCTACTTATTCAATATTAGTAGAAACGATTGTTAGCGTTTCTGGCAATTCTACCCCAAAGGGAGTGAAATAGGGGTTGAAAGTTTGTATGGAAAATCGTCTTTTTTTGAAGTTAAAAACATGAAACTGTTTTTGGGCTACTTATTCAATATTAGTAGAAACGATTGTTAGCGTTTCTGGCAATTCTACCCCAAAGAGAGTGAAATAGGGGTTGAAAGTTTGTATGGAAAATCGTCTTTTTTTGAAGTTAAAAACATGAAACTGTTTTTGGGCTACTTATTCAATATTAGTAGAAACGATTGTTAGCGTTTCTGGCAATTCTACCCCAATGGGAGTGAAATAGGGGTTGAAAGTTTGTATGGAAAATCGTCTTTTTTTGAAGTTAAAAACATGAAACTATTTTTGGGCTACTTACTAAAAATGAATCCTCGAAATTTCCTGAAAATGAAATGAATCGCCTCTGTGGTCTAGCGATCCGGGTGTTGGACTTGACTGCATGAGGTCCCGGGTTCGAATCCCGAGTCGGCCAACAAAAAGAAAATTGGATTTTTCTAATTTTGTAATAAAAAAAAATGTTGGTCGGGATTGGAATTGTGCCCGGTTGGCGATAGCCTTGCCACCTATCACATTGTGGGACTTAGTATCTTCGGCTAGTCGTGGGTGCCTTGGTTGTACCTCTGCCTACCTCTTCGGGGATATGGGCGTGAAGATACTTTACTAAAAATGAATAAAAATATGTATCTAAGCGTTTCTAGCGTTTCTGAAAATTCTACTCCTAAGGGGATGAAATAGGGGTTGAAAGTTTTATAATCTTTAATTTTAGTGAGCTTTTTAATCTTTTATAATAGACTTATTAACTGCCACGCGTGAAAAGCCGCGGGTAAAAGTATTACCTAGATATGATATTTTAAAAGATGATGTAAATTTAAATAATGCTCGGCTTACGATCAATATATTTGTCCAGGTCGCAGTGATCTCCGGGGTACCTCAACCCAAACCCAATAAATAAGTCAGTTCACCTATTCGTCTTTCTAAAATTATGATATTTTCCTGTGAAAAATTAATCTTCTAATGTGAAATTCTCAAAACACATGTTTCGTTGATGTTTTTATCATCTGTGAGTCTAAAAGATGGATGAATTATTTGATTTCTTTATTAATATTTTACATTTTATTAAGTATCAAAAATACGTAAATATGTATAAATACTCGTAGTTCCTAGTGACATATATCTGAATAAGTAGTTATTTAAACGATTGCGATGTCTCAATCGATGATAGTTATCTTAATTATCTTTACGGAATTCCTAAACCTGGTGCAACCTAAGCACACTACACAAATAATTAGCTTTCCTAGGTTACCAAACAAACAAACAAATGAACAAATAAACAAACAAACTTTCGGATTTATAATATTAGAGTGGGATGTCATAGGAAAGGACGCAGTCAGATTTTCCGATGATTAGAAATACGCGTCCACTATATACATACATACATATACATACATACTCGTACATATACATACATACATATCTTCACGCCAAGTCCCTTACGGGGTAGGCAGAGAGTATCGAGTGCCAGACCTCATGATCCTGACAAACCTGTCTTGCTTCCTTCACATTCATTACCCTTTTCATACAAACACTCCGATATACATCAAAAGTCATCAACAAAAAGAACGCTAGCGGTAGAGCGCTTTTCAAAAACTTAAGTTGTGGTCTAGCGGTCTGGCGTCGGACTTGACTTCTTGAGGTCCCGGGTTTGATCCCTGGGTCGGGGAACAAAAAAATTAGAAAATGCATATTTTCAATTTTCTAATAAAATTAACGTTTCCCGGGATTGCATATGTGCCCGGTTGGCAAAAAGCTTGCTTGGCGATATGCTAGACATTATGGGACTTAGTATTTTCGGCTAGTCGTGGGTGCCTTGGTTGTGCTTCTGCCTATCTCTTCGGGGATACGGGCGCTAAGATACTTTTTTTACGTACCTAGTTATTTTGTATTAAAATATGAATACCTAGATATTACGTTTACTTTAACTCACAGACATCACAGGCTTAATTAATAGTTTTGTTTTCGTAATAAGTTTTAAACTCTTACAATTTGCTTAGCAGACTGACTGGAAGTGACGTTTTTTTATATTTATATTTAGTCAACCTGTAAATGTCTCTTTGCTACGATTTTGTGAATATAATCTGACGTAGATTTGGTTAGCGATGTTTCCTTTAAGAAGTCAACAAAGGGAGGCAAAGACTATTTATAGCGTACATATCAGGGATAAATGCCTCACTTTTTGAAACTGCTTTTTGAACTTGCCAGGGTATATTCCCCAAAAACATAGTACAATAGTTAAAAACATTTTATTCAATAATTAGAGTGTTAGCGAGTTTTGCGGACCTGTATATTTTGCGACATCTATCCAGTATCCCACATAGGGGATAGCAGCCTGATACGTATAAATTAAGTTTGGGATCGATGACTCGCCAAACAACGAGGCATCCTCCTCCAAATAACTTTGAATTTTGCGATTCCATGCAATCGCGAAGATACATTCGACTCTGCCAACTACATAACATAAAACAGAGTCGCTTCCTCTGTCCTTTTGTATGCTTAAATCTTTAAAACTACTCAACGGATTTTGATGCGGTTTTTCTTTCATAGATAAAGTGATAGAAGAGGAAGGTTTATGTGTATATTTTATACCCGTGCGAAGCAGGGGCGGGTCGCTAGTATATGATATTTGGAGGGTCGATAGATATGTAAAATAGCAAGTTATTCACTCGCAAAATCGATATAATTAAAAAAAATCCTTTTTTCTACATAAATATATATCTTCACGCCAGGGCCATTATTTGCTACGGAGAGACTATCGAGTGCCAAACCTCACAATCCTGGCAGACCTGCCTGGTTTCTTTCACATTCGTTACCCTTTTCATACAAACACGCTGGTTTTGGAGACTTTTGTCACAACCCTCGGATAACACCCTAGCGATGTGATGGTGGAATGTCAACCTAGATCTCCCCGGGAACTTATATCCATCTACATTCGCATTGTATATCTGCTTTGTCAATCTTTCATCGGCCATTTCCAGCGGAGCCTTTCCCATTTTAACACCAACGCTTTCTTTCAATCTCACTCTTTCTTGGATCTCACTGTCACCAATGCGGTCGGCAAGCGTAACCTATAGGCAGGGCTCGGAAACCTGGTTTATTTATTTCAGTTCCGGTCGCAAAAACCGGTATTTTATTCGGTTTTGATCAAAAGGCATTTTGATTTCGATTCCTGATCAAATTTCGGTTAAACTCTTAAATTTATGTTCACTCCCCTCAAGCTAGAGTACATTTCCCACTTTTCGATATTTTATTTTCAATATCATATTGAAAATAATTGTGTTGGTACATTATTTGACTTCTTTCGACCCATGTTATGACACTTACTACATCCTGATTCTGGCAATAGGCTCTGCTAATTAAATATATACTTCGTGCATTTCTATTTATTGATTAAAATATGCTTATTTATCACTTAAAAGTTATGACAAGTTGTATTTCATTGCCGAACTTAGGCCGCGGCGAGAGTGAATGGAACGAAGACAGGAGATAAGGTATCTCTCTTCACACGTTACACCGAATTAATCAGGTTAATTCCAGAAGCGTTGTCGCTCGTAAATAGGTTCGGCTCTGAACGGACACTTATGGAAAACCTGGTTTGCAACCATTTCAAACCAGGTTGAAAAAATACCGGTTTCCAGCCCTGCCTATAGGGCAAACAAACTGACGGATTTTTTATGAGTAACAATAGTTTCTTCTTACCTACGGCGAATGGAAAGTCTATCATTTTTATATAAATGTAAACCCGTAGTTTATGTAAATAAATGTTTTGTAACAGGCTTGTGATGTACGCAATCTGTATCTATTGTTATGTGCGCAGACGCAGCCTTCCGGTTACTATAAAACAAACGGAGAAAGTTGGTGTTCATGTGATCTTCCTAGTTAATTTGTCCTATTTCCTAATATCTGGAAGTTTGTTTTACGTACTATCTGTTTCCCGTGGCGTTGCGCGTATTTAATGGTTCCACAGGAGAACATTTGGGGATAAAAACTATCCTATGTGTTAATCCAAGTTACCCTCTATCAGTGTGCCAAATTTCATAAAAATCGGTTCAGCAGTTTTCCCGCAAAAAAAGTAACAAACAAACATTCGCATTTATAATATAAGGATTGTATACAAAAATAATTTTATATGATAAGACAGCGCATAAGTACAGCTTATGCGCTGTCTCAAACGCAGCTCTCCAAGAGGTAACCGTGACCTTATAGACACCATAGATGTTGTAGGTGTGTTGTTGTCCTGTTATCTGTGGTAGTATACGTCCAGTTGTGCAAGCCTTCCTTACCCACAAAGTCGCTTCCTCTTTCTCTATGTCCCTTTGTATGCTTAAATCTTTCAAACTACGCAACGGATTTTGAAGCGGTTTTTTTTAGTAGATAAAGTGATTAAAGAGGAAGGTTTATATGTATATTTCATAACCGTGCAAAGTCGGGGCGGGCTTCTAGTAGTTGATAAATCATAGAATAGAGGTGCCCAAACTTGAAATGATAGCGAAACAGCTACTGATATTTTTTTATAGAAACCTATATTAAATTGTAACAGTTACTGTACTTAGGACGTGAAGAACGTAAAAAATAATGTATTTCGATCACATTTTGTTTTTAAATTTAAATTTTAATGTGATATGTGTACTTTTAATTTCAACATTGCTACAATAAAAACAAACAAGAGAGTATCTTCACGCGCATATCCTCGAAGAGGCACCTAGGAATAGCCGAAATCATTAAGCCCCACAATGTGACAGGCAAGCCTATCGCCAACCGGCCACATATCCAATCCCGAACAATTTTTTTTTTATAAAAACAAATAATATCGTTAAAAGAAAAGACTTTCCAAGCAAAACCTCAAACCGCGGAACCTACTTTGAGAATCGCTGTTTTAGAGAATATTGGAGATATACGAATTACGATGTAATAAAATGTGATTATGGAGTATTTATACCGACATATTGAAATAATTTCGTAACTAGGCTATAGCGGATGATGAGGTCAATCTGCTTAAAATATCTAATAGATTGTTTCAATATGAAGGACTTTTGTATCCGCTTTGAATTGATATCGTAAAAGACGGCTGGTGACATTCGAAGAGAACTACAGAATACATTATAATTGACTGAATAATATATCGCTGACCCAGACGCTGAGCCGTGGACCTGATTTTCGGCTGAGACCTGATTACAAATGCGTAGACATCCTAATAGGTTCCCAGTGTGTTAAACGGATATTTTATTTCTTTCTCGGTTGTCTAGCGGTCCAAGTGTTGGACTTGACTTCATGTGGTCCCGGGTTTGAATCAAGGGTCGGGAAACAAAAAGAAAATGTGGTATTTCCAATTTTCTTTTAAAAAAAATGTTGCTTGGGATTGGACATGTGTCTGGTTGGCGATAGGGTTGACCTATCACATTGTGGGACTTAGTGTCTTCGGTTAGTCATGGGTACCATGGTTGTGCCTTTGCCAACCCTTTGGGGATATATGGGCGTGAAGATAACTTATTTCTTTTTGGTGATTATGAATAGCATTATTTTATGTTAATCAGCATTAAATTGATTTGGAGATTTCCTCTTTAATTCGTACCTAAATGTTTTTTTTTCTAATTTTTAACAACTGAGGTAAACAACAAGGTACGCAAGAGGCAACACACTTGTAACATCTCTTGTATCTAAATTCGAATTTGAATTTACTACCATTAGGATTTAGACTCCGAAACCGGCAAATTTTAATAAAAATACTAATGAATGTGAAGGAAGATAGACATTTCTGAAAGGATTGTGGCACTTGGAACTCGATACTCTCTGCATTTCCTTCCGAGAAAAGGACTTGGCGTGAAGACACGTGTGTGTGACATTAGGAATTCCATCTTTTGCTTATTTCTCGTGGTAGTACTGAAGCTGTTATAATATAACATAAAATTTTGTCGGTGCGTTATTTATTAATATATTTTAGGCAAATAAAACATCTAGGTTTTCATCACACAAATGCCTGCACTCGTCTGGAATAGAACCCTAACACCGGTTGGCCGGTGAAGTAAGCAAACATCTGTTTTGATGTGGTATAAAAATTGAACTTCGTCATAATTAGTGTGGACTTTGTTTTAAACAATTACTTTAAACTAAATTATATTTAAAATATGTAAATTTATTTGTAAGGTCGTCAAGATTCTTATGAGCTACACTCGCACTTGGAAGTATTATTTATTATTTTTATTGTATAAGTCTGTTATGTAACTGATTACGTGTTGTCTTCAAACTCTGTAAACTATAAGTAAGAAACCAGACAAATTAATTTCTCCGAGTAAGAAAACATTACGATACTTGTATCCCTTGTTCGTTTTAGTTTAAAAGTACGTTTGTAAACGTAATGAAAACTATAAATTTTCGTCATTGTGTTCAGGTTTTATACTTTTAAAAATTGCACTATGATGAACTTTAGAAAGAAAGAAAGAAAATTGTTTATTTGCGGAATATGTGTGTAAATGAGATGTTATAAAAATATTTCAGGCCCCACACTTAGCCTAAAGAGCCAATCGCCGCACTCCCCCGTTCCATGATTACTATGAAATAAGTGCGCTCTAAAGTAAAGGTCTTAAGCGACAAATCACTATTTTTGTCACTATAATAGTAATTTGAAAAAAAAATGTAAAAACTGAAACGATTATTTTTTAGGTATAATACTTATCTATGTCTATGTTAAATCTGGTGTCGATATTTTCCTAATTGAAGTAGACTCTTGGGTTTTGCTTTCAAAAAACGGGTTAACTTTTTAATTTTTTTCTATCGAACAAAGTGAAATGAATCGTGTTTTGGAAACAAAAGTCTCATAGAGCATATTAATGTTAATCTTTTTGTATTTTTGTCACCAAGATCCATGATTGCTTTGTATGATAAAACATTATATTGCTGACGTATTTTAGCATACATGGACCCATAAGTATATCAATATATTCTACCATGTTTTGGTGTGCAAATATTTTAATATTTATAAAAAAATATTATTTAATAACATATACTATTACTTTAATTATTTATGTTTATAAATGGTTTAATTATTTATTACCAAAACATTTTAAAACTATAATTAAGTTTAACCATGTCTACCGTAAAACTACCACTAGCACAAGGTTAACAGAGTATAGCTATTAATTAACTGCATTATTCATAAAAAATAGTTAATTAACCTCCTAAACATTGCTTAACTAATCATTTGATTAAGCCTTAAACATTGTTTAAAAAATTGTTATTCATAAAGTACAATTTGACAGTGCTTAGTTAAATAGTGTTTAACTTGGTAGGTTTTGGTAGAAATGTGGCTGTATGCATATTTCTTTACCAAAAACGAGTTAAACAATAACAACTGTCAAATTAAATTTTCATTCTCAACTGTTGTATATTGCGTACGTTTAATAATTTATGATTATAAATCGAAGATGCAGGGTACAAATGAAGAAAATAAAAGAGTTCGATCCTCAAACTGGAGTGAATCAGAAAAGGTAGTCTTTTTGAAATTGTTACATAATTACAATACTCTTATAACCCATTTTATTTTTATACTAAATTCAATCTTTTGCAGAATTTACTTAAAAGGCTCGTTAAAGAAAAATTACATTTAATAGAGAATAAAGATGTCAGTAAAAATAATAATACAATCAAGAAGAATGCCTGGCAAGAAGTTCTTCAGAGGTAGATCAAAAGTTTCTGTAATCTTAATAAGTGTTGTTGTTGATTTTTGTATAATTACTTTTGTTTTATTGTTTCAGCTTCAATCAATTCAATGATAACAAAAGGGACCTTCCGCAATTAATTAATTTATGGAGGAACACAAAAAACAATTTAAAAAAAAAGGATTTTCAATATAGAAGAAACCGTAATGCGACTGGTGGTGGCCCTCGGCCACCTAGCCCAGCCCCAGAAGATTTGGAAATTATTCAAATGCTTCCCAAGGAATTTGAGGTGGAAGAAAATGTTTATGATAGTGACACCATCAATATTAATAAATACCACATGGTAAATAGAAACTCTAATTTTGATTTTTAACAATATCTTTATGTTAAATCATGCACTTCTCAGCTTCCGTAAACTAAATTTAATTTTTAATTTCAGAAAACAGTCAAACTGGACTCTTTATGTGAACCTGGTTGTAGTAGCACTGCCATACCACTACAGACAGAAATATTATCAACACAAGTAAGTTACAAAATCTTAATAGTTCTTACGTAGTATACAGTCATTATGATATGAGGCTCCTAACAATTTCGTTATTATATGTTAAAATGCAGTTAAATAGAGCATATTATAACATTTTTTTTTGTTTTAGCCAACAATGACGACAGTCATTGAGTCGGACTTGAAACCACTACTGACTGAAAATATACCAGTCCCAGTAAGTATCCATGTTAGATAAAACTGAGAATAAAACTGTTAAAGACCTGCCAAATCTGTACAGCTGATATCAAAAAAGAAAGATAGGTATATAAGGCACCTAAAAAAGGTCAGCACGATACACTTTTGCATTCGCGAGTTCACAGTGAGGCAGCAGGCGGAACTGTGAGCACAAGGTGCTACTCGCGAGCTGCTTGCTACTCGCGAGCTGCTTGCTGCTCGCGCAGCACGCGATATGTGTAGTTTGAATGAGTTTTAACTCTTAATATACCTGATTAAGTCCTGCGCTTATTTGGAATTACCAATTTTAGTATGGACTTTGATTTCTAGAGATGTAGACTGAAGCACCGCGAACTCACAGTGAGACCGAAGGCCGAACTGTGAGCGCAAGGTACTACTCGCGAGCTGCTTGCAGCTCGCGCAGCACGCGATATGAGTAGTTTGAATGAGTTTTAACTCTAAGTACACTTGAATAAGTCCCTTCAAGCGAGAAATGACTTTACCATCCCTTACACTACTTGGTGGTATTTTGCGAAATTCTATATGGAGAATGCACCTATGGGAAATATAGATTTAAGTGTCGACTTCAAACTGTGAGGGCAAGGTGCCTCTCGCGAGCTGCTTGCAGCTCGCGCAGCACGCGATATCAGTAGTATGAATAAGTTCTAACTCTAATACACTTGAATAAGTCCCTTAAAGCGAGAAAAGACTTTACCATCCCTTACTTTACTTGGTGGCATTTTGCGAAATTCTATATGGAGAAGGCACATATGGGAAATATAGATTTGAGTGTCGACTTCAACGTCTAAAGGGTGCTGTCTGAAGCATCGCGAGCTTACAGTGAGGCCGCAGGCCGAACTGTGAGCGCAAGGTGTCTCTCGCGAGCTGCTCGCAGCTCGCGCAGCACGCAATATGTGTAGTTTGACAGAGGTTGAGCTCAAACTACTACTGATAACCTCCTTTCAAGCAAACACAACTCTTCACCATTCTTTACTCAAAGAAAATAAAACTTAAAGTGTAGCTACGACTAGCCAAACTGTACAACATTCTACATGGTCGGCGGATCACACGCGGGCTGCAAAGCAGCCCGCGCCGCGCGAAATACTAGTTTTACTATATATTTCTAAGTTAAATAATTTACTTAATATTATCGAAGGTTCATTATTTACTATTTCTAATTTACTAGATTCCACGTTAAACTCTATCTTATTTTCTAAGGTCAACATAGTACATCCTAGCGTAATTAGTCCCATAAGTCTTTATAACGAGCTATTTAAGCATAGTAACCAAATAAGTAAAAGATTAGATTTCCCAGTAGCGTTAAGTATTGAAACTATTCATTTCTTAATTGATATATCTAAACTTAGTTCTTATTTTTATAATAATAAGATTATATTTGTTTTGCGAATCCCTTTAATTACACCCGACAAGTTCACGGTTTTTAAAAATATATCTTTACCTACCCCACACGATAACTCGCATATTACTTTCGCTTTAATTCAACCTTCTAATTCATTCATCGCTTTAAGCGACGATTGATTACATTATGCTATGCTGAACTCTAGACATGTGTAAGATAATAAACAGTAACTACTCTATTTGTGAATTAACAAACATATACTCTTGTATAAACAGCCCAAATTGTGAATCCAAAATGCTAACTGAGGTCACAGTTTCATTACCATCCGAATGTAACGCCAAAATCTTATATGGCGAAATTGAAATTTGGCAAAAGTTACAAAATAATAAATGGATTTTTGTACAGTCGAAGACAAATAAATTAACGATACGATGTAATGATCACATTAATGACTATTCTATTGAAGGTAAAGGCATTGCAAAATTAACAACCGATTGCATCGGTTATTCTAAAACTTTTCAATTGTTGCCAACAAATTACTACTCTTATAATCAAATCTCCTTTAGACGTAAGTTTTGAGATAACAGCTGACGATTGTTGTGAAAAGGACATATTTAATAAAAGTTTACCACATTTATCGCCGATATAAGATTAATCTAGATTCGTTAAAGGATGCTTCGCATGAGATGGATAATTTGGAACGCGAATTAAATAATCTAGAGAACCAGTCTCATTTTGTTAAATATGGCCAATACTATTCGACATTTACATATATTTTAATTGTGTCTTTATTTCTATATCTTGTTTATAAATGTCTTAGGAATAAGAATTCTACTTACTCTGGATGTTGTGTTCAGAAATTCAACCAGTGTCATAACAGAAAATCTATTAGAAATAAATCTAAAACTTCAAATTCCATAGAGATAACAAACATCTCTTCGTCAGATGATGAGAAACTGTCTGTCCAGTCCTTGCCGATCCGGCAAAAAGATTATAAATCTAACGTTCAATTTGGTTCAAATAGAAACCTAAATTATAAATGATAATTTTATAATTACTTGATTTAATTATACTATGTTTTATATCTTTTCAATGTACTTAATTATATTTTTCAAATTCTCGTGTTAATTTGTCAATTGCTCAAAGTGCTTAAAGCTATAACTATGATCCTAAATCTAAGATTAAAATTGTAAAACTTCCTAAATATTATCTACGAACTTAGCCTCACTTCGCTTATCCAAAAAAAAGATAAGCTTCATCAAAAAGGGAGAGCTGTTACAACCCTTAATACTAAGCACTAAAATCTTAATCAGCAATCTCCCATACGCGCTGTAATTTTCCATTAAATTAGCATATTCATATAGCATCATTTTCAATTGTCTTTCTTTGATTTATTCTATTAGCTAGTTACGTTCTGGACTCCGCCGCGAACTGTTCTCTCATCTTAAAATAATATTTGGGAAGTTCATAAAAACTGTAATTGTGTGAATAAACTTAGTGTTGAATAAAAAGTTTTTTTTTTTTAAAAGACATTTGGGAAAGGCCGTGTAACAGCAAACACGACTAGCCGAATACACTAAGTCCAATACAATACAATGTGATAGGTGGCAAGCCTATCGCCAACCGGGCACATTTCCAATCCCGAGCAACATTTTTTTATGAGAAAATTGGAAAACCCAAATTTTCTTTTTGTTGCCCGACCCGGGATTTGAACCCGAGATTTCATGCAGTCAAGTCCAACGCCCGAACCGCTAGACCACAGAGGCGATTAAAAAAAGAGTAAAATATGTGGATTTTAAATTTATTGTAGGCTAGCATGCCGGTGAAAACAGACTTATGCAAGTTTGAGTGATTTTCGTTAACATAAGATTTAAGGCACTTCTTGAGAGTGGGATAACTGCGGTCCAAATTTGTTTCATTTTTAGCAACTCGCAAGTATTCTTAAATATCTCCGTTGGAGATAGTTACCGTATCAGTTAAGATAACTTCGGGAATACCGAACAAGGAAATAAAATAAATAAGACACTCAAAGGTATCTTCCGAAGTAGTATTGACAATAGAATAGGCAAAGGAGAACTTTTTAAAATTTGAGTTTATCAAAACTTAATTTATAAAACACACTAATACCAGATTCTGATGTCTTTTGTTGCAAAAAAAATCGTTCCGATTAGGAGTGGGCGATACAAATCGTATATAGATATTGAAACGTATATTAGACCAATATCGTAATATCCGATATCGATGCGTATAAAAACTATATATTTTTTGAAACCCTATATTGGTGAATCGTAGCGATACGCTCGGTTCAGTATCTCACTCGATATTCAATAGGATAGGATATCAAATCAAACCGTATCGCCTCGCAATACGGTCTACAAACGAAGAGAAGATACGATATACGATGAGTAGAACCGAACCGATGCAGTAGGACGCGCGCGTGGGCGACTGAAAGGATTGTTTGTGGGCGAGTGAAATAGCAATAGCCGGTTATTTGTAAGATTTCATACCTTAAACATATGAAGATTAAGGTTATTTTAATACTTTCTCGTGTATTTTGCCATATTTTTAAAGGTACCTTATATAGTCAATAAAAGGAATCATTTTCGATTGGCAATTTTTCGGAATTCTTACTGACCTTTGTCCTTGAACTCATAGTTCAGATTCCTGTGTCCGGTGTCCGCTTCTATGATTCATTTCTAATTCTTTCTCATTATTCTATTTATAGATTCGGAGTCGCGAAGCGCGAACAAGTGCAAACAATTTCGCGTTTACAAGTTAACACCTATTGTTTGTTAATTTCTGTTCGTTAATAAAGGTTACAGATATTAGTTATGTTATTAGTTAGGTATATTAAGTTGTAGATAAATAGTCAAGTGTTGTGTTTTTTTATCATACATAAAGTATCTTCACGCCCATATCCCCGAAGGGGTACAACCAAGGCACCCACGACTAGCCGAAGACACTAAGTCCCACAATGTGATAGGTGGCAAGCCTATCGCCAACCGGGCACATTTCCAATCTCGACCAACATTTTTTTTTATTAGAAAACTGGAAAAATCCAATTTTCTTTTTGTTGGCCGACCCGGGATTCGAGCCCGGGACCTCAAGCAGTCTAGTCCAACACCCGGACCACTAGACCACAGAGGCGATCATACATATTATGTAAAAAGTTAGTTAGGTTATTAGGTTTATTTTTTATCTCAGTTAACATTTAATAAAACATTTCGAAATGTCTCGTATAAATTCAAGTACCCTTTGGGATTATTTTGATAAAACAAATACTGAAGACAAAAAGGCGAAATGTCGAGCTTGCGGTGATTCGTATAGTTACAAAGGCACTACCGGAAATTTGAAAGTCCACTTGAAAAAGAGGTACTTGGATGCCTATTCGAGGCTCATGTTTGGGCGACAGGAAATAAGTGCGACTTTAGCTGTAGGCTCAACAACATCGGCAGCGACTACTTCAACGGCCACCATAAGTACGTCAACGACCCTGACGTCGACACCAACTCCATCCATATCCACGGGTACGCGACAGCAAACCATCGAGCGCTACGGAGCCACAAAAAAAAATTCAGCTGAGACGAAAAGGAAGATAGACGAAGATTTAATGGATCTATTCATAGATAGCTATCAACCTTTTTCGTTGGTCGAAGAAAGGTCATTTAAAAAGTTTGCTCGTTGGATTCCGGGCTATCAACTCCCAACACGTAAGACGGTGTCCAATTCTTTGATTCCTGCTCTGTATAATAGAACGAAAGAGGAGCTCAAAGGTGAGTTAGGCCCTTATTGTGGCATAAAATATATTTGCCTTACGTTGGATATATGGACGTCAAGAGCCAATAAATCCTATTTGGTAGTGACTGGTCATTACATCTGTAATTCTGCGGCTACACTTCGCGAAGATTCATAATCGCGTTGTCGCGATAAAACTTCATGTTCGATCCATGATGAAGTGCTTGGCCACACAACAAAAAGCTTCGCGATGTCGCGGTGATCTAGAGCGTCGCGATAACTTTTATATTGTTGAAATTTGCTTGTGTGCTAGCATCACAAACTGTGAATGAAGGGTTCATCATAAAAAATGCTTCGTTTTTTTTTCAGATATTTCATGGATAAATATATTTGAAGAATTAACAGCGGAACCTCAAAAGTTCTTTAATTTTGTCCGTATGTCAACAACCGATTTTGAAATTCTACTACAAAAGCTAGCACCTTACATTACAAAGAATGATACTCCATTCAGGTTGACTATTCCAGCAAAAGTGAGATTGGCAGTAGCACTGCGGTATTTGGCTACAGGAGACAATTTTAGAAGCCTTCATTATTTATTCAAAATATCTTACCAACTAATATCTGAAATAGTGCACGAAGTATGCGCAGCCATATTAATCGTTTTCAAGGATGAGGTAAAAGGTAAATAAAAAATTGTTATTATTGGTCCAGTTTGACTTTTTTATTAAGTATTTTAAGTAGTATATTTTAACCAATTACTTAAATGAAAATGGAAAAGATTTCATTCATTAACCGTAGAGCCCTCAGCAACTACTATTATTCCACCCGTGTCCGTAATAATAATTTGTGACGGTTTTGTTAGTGGTATTATGTAAGTCTGTTGGGTCGACTTGTCTGAGTTGGCCGAGTACGTACGTTGATGTGATGTTGTGGATAAGTTTGGAAATGGCGGATAATGTGTTTGATGTTGTGGAGATTGGGACATTGAGGGGTTTCGAGACTGCGGATATGTTTGATGATATGGTGATTGAGATGTGGATGGGTTTGGAGACGGCAGATACGTTTGATTATGTGGTGATTGGGATGTGGATGGGTTTGAAGACGGCGGATATGTTTGATGATGTGGTTATTGGGATGTGGATGGGTTTAGAGACGGCGGATATGTTTGATGATGTGGAGATTAGGATGTGGATGGGTTTGGAGACGGCAGATACGTTTGATTATGTGGTGATTGTGATGTGGATTGAAGTGTTGGGGTGGATTGCTCAAGTCAATCAATCATGCCTGCTCGGAAAATCAAATTATAAATATCATTCATTACGATTTCTGGCGTATTGTGATTCTTTGGTTTTCTTATTTTATTTGCAATTAATTTTCCAAATATTTCATATTCATCATTCAAGCTAGTTTTAATGTTTTCGAAGGCTGCTTGCATTTGTTTTTTCGCTTCTATAATTTCGGGAGGTAAACTGTCTCTTTTTGGTTTTTTTCCCATGCTTGACGATGCCCTTGCCTCTGTTGCAGTATTCTCATCTACAGTGTCCTGTGTCTCCGTTTCACTGATCTGAAAAAATAAGCTCATTTAATTTTTATTGATTACTGATGCCTACTAGTGTCCAAGAGTGGTTGGAAAAAGAAGTGGAGTTTCATGACACATTTCCGCATTGCTTTTGCTGCTATGGATGGGAAACATGTAGTTACTTTATCACCAATAAACAGCGGCAGTGAATGCTTTAACTACAAGCATACAGATAGTATTGTCCTATTGGCTTCAGTAGACAGAAGTTATCGCTATTTGTTTGCAGATGTCGGTTGCCAAGGCAGAATTAGTGACGGAGGTGTCTTTCGAAACAGTTCATTATTCCGGGCTCTTGCAAATAATACTCTTAATTTACCAAATCATTCAACACTCCCCGATTTTAGTAACCATGCCATGCCCTATGTGTTTTTGGCAGATAATGCCTTCCCACTGCACACAAATATTATGAAGCCATATCCTGGTGATCATCACGAAGGAAGTAATAAAAGAAATTTTAACAGGCAGTTATCAAGAGCTCGGATTATAGTTGAGAACGTATTTGCCGTAATGACAGCTATATTTCGTGTACTACGGAAACCAATTTCCCTTCACCCAAATCATGCATCGAATGTCGTGATGGCATGTATTCTTGCACAATTTCTTGAGGAATAGTAGAACATCAAACAATTTCTACACGCCACCTGGCTTTTGGACTCATTTTCAAACGGAGAAGTAGTTCTAGGTACGTGGCGACAGGAACAACAAACAGATGGTGCTTTGCGATCACTCTCGGCCGTCGCTAGGCGAAGTGCTCTTATGCCCATGCAAATAAGGGACAAATTTGCTGAATATTTCGCAAATTTCGTTACAGTTCTTAATAAATAGATAAATAAGCA
>NJDC01023788.1:0-18428 GCA_002245475.1 Calephelis virginiensis | reverse complement strand
TTACTAGTACTATATCCTTAGCGTATTTTTGCTAATGTGCGTATCTAAGGTATTGGACTTGACTTCATGAGGTCCCGGGTTCGATTCCCAGGTCAGAAAACAAAAAGATAATGTGGTTTTTCCAGTTTTCTAAAAAAGTTGCCCGGAATTGGATATGTGCCCGGTTTGCGATAGGCTTGCCACCCTATCACATTGTGGGGCTTAATGTCTTCGGCTAATCGTGGGTGCCCTGGTTTTGCCTCTACCACTTAAGAGATATGGGCGTGAAAATACAATAAGAGTGAAATATATAAATGACGGTTTTTAAAAAAATATTAACCCTCTTTTTAAAAACCTCTGGTTTGAATATCGGTGGAAAAATTCTAGATTTTGTCTGTGTTTATTTGTATAAATATGGTGCGCGAAAAAGGAACAGTTGGTACCTTTTGCTCGCTAAGGTAGTAGTACAAAAGCTAGACTCGCATTGCATAATTCTGAGCCTATCCCACGCTCGCTGACCGCACTCGTAACAGTGAGATCCGATAATGAGTGGGATTGAAAGAAAGTGTTGGTGTTGAAATGCGAAAGGGCATGCTCCGCTGGTTCGGTCATGTGGAAAGAATGACAGATGAAAGATTGACAAAGCAAATATACAATTCGAATGTGGATAGTCTAGGTACCCGGGGAGACCAAGGTTAACATTCCACGATCAGATCGCTCGGATATTATCCGAGGATGGTGTCAAGAGTCTCCGAAACCGGTTTGTTTGTATGAAAAGGGCAATGAATGTGAAGGAAGCCAGACAGGTTTGTCAGGATCGTGAGGTTTGGCACTCGATACTCGATACTCGATCTTGCTACCCCGTAAAGGACTTGGCGTGAAAATATGTATATATGTACCTATTCAAGGTCATGATGGTAGCGACAAAAGAACGGCAGCTGTTTCTCACCATTCTTGATAGGAAACCAGGTTTGCTATTGTTTGTTTGTTGGCGTTATCATAAACCGGGACCGACATAACGTCAAAGTTTTTCGACCCCAAAAAACCCACGCGTTATTAAAAGAATTCTTTCGAAAGCCATGAATCATGGTCACCGGATAAATCCTTCATACCCGAAAGCTATTGTTCTCATAAAAACCAGGATTTGTTTTTTTTTTCTTATTAAATCCTTGAATCAATGACCTAGATTTAAATAAGTACAATGTCAAAGACTTATCAATATAATTAATGCGAATTATAAAAATATAAAATGATCTCAATCATTTCCAACGACTTAATTGCAAATAAACTTGTATTTCGAATTTATCGTTTTAAAAAAGGAATTACAAACTTTGCTTTGTGAGGTTACTCTTGAATCTCGATTTCATACCTACTCGATTTCATAGCCCTACCCTACTGGTCAGGGAATAATAATGTAGTCATTTAATGAATCATAGAATAACAAACAATGAATGCACTAGTTTGTATGACAAAATGACATCATTTCTCAAAAACCTGGCATTTTATTACCAATACGTATTGAGACATTATGTCACCAACAAAAGATACATACATTACTAACAATTTTAGTAATAACAAACAACATAATTATGTGGCAGTAAGATTTTCGTCGTAGCTTTCAACATGTCAACTTTGTTTATAAACTCCAACTGAAAATATGGAGTGTTATAAGTTTAACGTGTCTCTGTGTGTGTGTCTGTCTGTCGCATCATAACTTTTGAACGGATGTACCGATTTTGATGCGATTTTTTTTGTTTGAAAATTGACGTGATCGAGGTGGTTCTTAGCTACATTACTTGTAGGTTTTGTCGGAGGATACTGATTTTTTTTTAATTTAGGGATTATTCGATCGCCTCTGTGGTCTTGCGGTTCCGGTGTTGGACTTGACTGCATGAGGTCCCGATTTCTAATCCCGGGTCGGGCAACAAAAAGGCAATTTGGTTTTTCCAATTCCTGGACTGGGCTGAGACCGGTGGAAGAGTGCTGTGCAGAAACTTGTCCGGGCATGGATCTACCGCTTACCTATTTCTGCTGACATCATGACTATGTCATGTTTCAGTCCGGAGCGTAGGGAAGCCAGTAGGCTTGCACAATCAGCCTAACGTCCTAACCATAGAACAGCAACCCATAACATCAATGGTTTGGTTTCTATAGGTCACGATCTTCTTTTACCATCACGAAACCCGTCTACTAGTTCGATGTCCACTCACATAAAAAAAATGTTTACGGTACGGACTTGAACCCACAACCTTTAAATGAAGCTGACGATGCTTTTGCAACTGAGCTACAAGCAACGCCCGATCTAGGAGGAGGGCAAACCTTGCAATTGCCTGGGGCGGCAAAAATGAGAGCGGCACAGCCTCAGAGGGCGAAAATTAATAAATATATGGAATAAAAGTGCTTAGATTTGTTATTTTACACTGTTGCTTTGCAATCCATAACCAAAGTTCTAGTTTGACTGGGTAAATGAGCACTTTGTTATACTGTATTGTCATACAGTGTGTTTTTATTTGTATGATTAAATAACTAAAAAACAAGTTACAAAGTTAACTCTGTTTATCAATTTATTTTTGAATAAATATATGAAATAAAACTTATTTTGTTTCATTAATATCGACAGCGAAAATTTGTCTTTTTATACGTTAAAATTATTATTAATAATTACCTTCAAGAAAAGATTCAAGGAATGAGTACGCTCATCCCTTGAAGGTCGGCAACGCATCTGTGATACGCCTGGTGCTTTTTCCGAAAAAAAGACAGCTTTTTACAGTTTCGCATTAAGATTTTCGCGCAAAAATAGAAAAATGACAGTAAATTTTGGAGGTTCCCCATACCTATTTCTTTTTTGTTGCCCGACCTGGAATTCGAACCAGGGACCTCATGTAGTCAAGTCCAATAACTGAACCGCTAGACCATAGAGGCTCGTAAAATAAAAAAGTAAAAAGGGTTTTTTAATATTCACTGTAACAATACCTAATACTTAAAGCAGTTGTGCTATGTTCATAGGCTATGTTATTTAGGGATAGGCTCCTAGTCCTAAATCTAGACAAAGATCATTACAATTTTTTACGTATTCGGCTTTGTTCGCGTTTTTTAATTTTAGATTTTAAAGTTATTTAATATGCCCATATAAATCGGAATGTGCTTAGACAAGCATTTACGATTAAATTACCCTATGTTATTTACCGGGTAATAGTTAGCCGCGTGCGAAATCTCAAACAAACAAAAAGAATTTCATACGAATAATCTTAGTACCTTTGGTATAAAAAAAAAGTATCTTCACGCCCATATCCCCGAAGAGGTAGGCAGAGGTACAAACAAGGCACCCACGACTAGCCGAAGACACTAAGTCCCACAATGTGAAAAGTGGCAAGCCTATCGCCAACCGGGTTTATATCCAATCCGGCGCAACGTTATTTTTATTAGAAAATTAAAAATACATTATATACAATACAATTTTTTTTGTTGCCCAACCCGGAGATCGAACCCGGAACCTCAAGAAGTTAAGTTCGACACTTCTGGACCCTTAGACCACAGGGGTGACCGTTGAATTTATTTGTAACTAAATATCGAGATTCAAGAGTAATCCTTGAGTTGACTAAGAGTTGTACCTCTGTCTTCCTCTTCGGAGATATGGATGTGAAGATACTTATTTGTGAGTTTAAAAATTAGCGAAATCGTATGTCGTATTGTGGTCTACAATTCTCAGAACAAGCGATCAGTCATGACCTGGCTAGGGTTATCTTTAGAGATACAAGTTAAAACATAATAAATTGGCGGTCGCTTCTTGACCAATGTCATAACGTTAACTTTTGCGTGTTGGTATAGTGCGAGCTGTTAAGAAATGTAAGTTTATATTAATTTAATTAAATAAATTTAATTTTATTAAACGTGTGTGGTTCAAGTGCTCTTAATATATTTTTTTTAGAAATAAAATAAAAACAGGTAACATTTTAATAATTTAATTTGTTCATTGCAATTATTTATAAAATATTTCTACAAATGTAAGAAAAATATCCTCATGGTAGTTACGTAAAAGATATACTTGTATAGCATTTTTATAATAATAAAAATATTTTTAATGAGTAAAGGATACTTTTAACCGTATAATTTCATTATTAATATCAAATAAAGTATAAAACAAAGTCGTTTCCTCTGTCCCTTTAAATGCTTAAATCTTTAAAACTACGCAATGGATTTTGATGCGTTTTTTTTACAGATAAAGTGATTGAAGAGTAAGGTTTATATGTACAGTTTATACTCGTGCAAAGCCGGGTGTGCCGCTAGTATTATATACGAGAACGTTTGTCTGTTTATCTACCTTTGCTCTATTTTTTCCCCTTTTTGAACTTTGAATTTTGGTTATTATTTTTGACTTTTGTTTTGGTTATTAATGTAGAGAGTATGTATAAGTGAATATTTTAAAAATATATTTAATTGTAAGAAATATAAACTTTAAATTAAAATACCAATTGCACATACCAATATCACATAGCAATTCTGCGACACAACATATACACGTTTATATAATAAAATATTTTTGCTACAATTTTTTAACACATAGGTATATATTTATAACAAAGACGTGTTTGTTACACTATTTTTAACCCAAGAACGGCTAAGCCGATTTTGTTGAACATCGACAGGGGGGTACCTTAGAACCAAGAGAAGGACATAGAGTAACTTTCAAGAGCGAGGAAACTTGAAAAAACATTTTAATTTTTCCCATACAAACTGAACGGGTGGAACGAAGTTCGCCGGAACAACTAGTCTTAAAATAAATTAAAGAATTCCTTTCAATTACATTCATTTCATAAAATAAATATTTTGAAAAAGATTAAAGGCATTTAACGTTCAATAGTCAACCGACTTCAAAAAAGTAATTTTTGAGTTCGATTTTAAATAATCTTTTTATATTTGAAGGAGAGTACTTTCGATTACCACCATGTACAAATCTGATGATGGAATCCCACGGAAAATGAGGAAATATTCAATTTTTGTGTACATAGATGACTTACTTATTGAAATCGAAGTCGATTTCATGCATTTTTGTTGCGCCCAAATTATTTTTATACCTATTCAGCTCTAGGCGAAATTTCAAAATTATCATTAGATGTTTAAAATCAATTGTATACTTTCCGAATTTCGCTGATTGTAGCATTATTATGGCAACATTTTTTTTATATGGGGCGACATTTTTAATTTACAAAACATGTTTTAATTTAATTTATAAACCACTAGCAGCCTGCCTCAGCTACTCACGGTTGGACAAACATCGATGTTATTCTACGAATAAACCAATTGAATCACTCTATCTATTAAAAAATCGCTTCAAAATCCGTTGCGTAGTTTTAAAGATCTAAACATACATAGGGATAGACAGCAGAAAGCGATATTAATCCAAAGAAATGTAATAAAATTTACGATTTTCCGGCATAAAAATGTATACGTAATATGGCTTGTCAAAACAAGAAAAACAGTGCGTTATGAGTGAATTAGACTTACTAGAAGCCTCAATTGTTCCAGCTTCACCAACACACACCACTAAACTGTTGTAGTAACACCAACAATACACACACTACTAAAAACTCAACGTACTTTTTGCTTCGTAACAGAAGCATCATCACGAGAATTCAACTGCACTCTACGAAGGTCGAGCAGAACCTGAGTTTGTTTTATATGATGTAGTGATACTGTGTTATTGAACTATCTATGTTTAAATTCAAAATCAAATATTTAGTTTCCTGTATTGGTCCGAATCCGCCGAGAAAAATAGCGCTGCTTAAATACGTCAGTACCAACAAGTTTACTGATGGTAGGGATCCACTGCCTTACCTATTTCTGCCACTATAATGACTTGGTCATGTTCCAGTCCATATGGAAGGGTGGCCTGTAGACATTCATAATAGGCCTTACATCGCAGCTACAGGAACCATATACATTACACTATAAAATCTATCGTGCCTATAGGCCACGGTAGTCTCTTACCATCAAGAGAACCGTCTGTTTGTTTAGTGACCTCTCACATATAAAAATCAATATTAACTAAATATTTTTTGATTTTTTCTGTGATATGAGAAGACATTGACATATACCGTCTCATTAATAAGCATGGACTAAAATAGGAGTAATGTAGAAGTACGTTAAAGTCTGTATCACGAAGTAATACTAAAACTATTATACCAGGTAACTAACTATTATACCAGGTTGAACCTTACAGTACTTTACTTCGTATTTATTAATAAGGCGGTAGATGTTTCGTATTCGATTTCAGTGACCTATTTGATTTTGACCATTTCTATTTACTTTTCTCTTTTTATTGTTGATAGCAAAATACGAATATATACGTACATACCTATTACGAATAAGGAAATTCAATCTCATAAATGGTAATATTATACGCATTAGTCAATAACTTATTATCTTTGACCTCTTCGTCCATCTGTTCGTCAAGTTCTGGGGTGAACTTATATCACAAATAGCCAACACAACAAAAAAGCTACAGATTTGACGTGATTTAATTTTTTGAAGTGAAATCTTCTTTAGCTGCGTTGGGCACTTTTTTTGGAACGGGTAAAAACTTCTAAACTCGCGCCAGGACACGTGACCTGATCGAAAATTCGTAAGACGGAGCAGGGCGCTTACGCGAACGTTCGTGTTGTCATGTTTGTGTACCATAGCGTAATAAATGAATATTGTGTTGTACCACATAAATGATATTACTTTCATACTGATAATTAAAGCAAGTCGTGCAAAATCATTCCCTAACCATTCCAAATTTTCAAAAGTGCACAACGTTAATATTCAAGTTTTCACTTCTGCCGGCAATCCCAGAGTGCAACCAGTCGTTTTTTTATTTCCTGATCATCCCTTTGAGTGATCAGGAAAAGATAAATAATGTCTTCTTCATCTATTCTATTATAGTAATACCAATTTCATTATCGGTTTAAAAGTGAGGGATAGCTAGATACGGTTTTTTTGATTGTTGAACATACGAAGAAATATAAAGTTTTTTTTAAAAAAACTATTACAATATTTAATAGCTGTTGAAATTACTTAGAGATACCGATGTAATATCGAGATAATAATTAAGCATAGCAAAATGGAAAAGCCGACTCCAACTATTTGATTGGGTACCAATTTGATTATCCTTTTTTCGAAAGGTAGTTAGTTAATGTTTCCCAAATGGTCCCACATAAATTTTATTCACATCCTACTAGAAATTTTTCCTTCTTATAAAGAAACGTGGACTAACGTGGGAGCAAAATTAAGTTGATATTATAGTCTGTGTCACATTTTTATAAAGACCTTAAGACCAGGTTGAACCTTGGAGTACTTTACTAAGCGTTTATTAATAACACACACAGACATTACACTAGTTAATTAATAGATTATTAATACCGGCGTTTATTAATAAGTTAATTTGCGTTACACTTAGAAATTCATAAACTTTTCTCTTATCTTGAAAAATTATGTGAAATATTTACGCATTACTAGCTGTCCCGGCGAACTTCGTTCCAACCGCTCTGTTTATATGGGTAAACTTCAAATGTTGTTTTTCCTAGTTTCTTATTTTTTAAACTTTTAAATAACTCAAAACCAGATTTAGCCAAATCGGTTCAGCTGTTCTCAAGTTTTAGCGAGATTAACGAGCGGCAATTTATTTTTAATTTTTATATAGTGCAAAACTTAAGTAGGTATACTCAAAAACCACTAGTCTAATCGCGATAAAATTAATATGGAACAACTTAGGAATCGTGACCTATCCCTTATAAAAAATAACCATGGAAATCGGCTGGCTATTGGCCGAGTAATCACGTAACAAACATAACGTCAAATTGAGAACCTACTTTTTTGTAATCGGTTAAAAGTATTCTATGAGTATCCAAGGTCTAATTCATTTTTACGCTAAGTCAGATTATTTCTTATATTGGTAATAAATATGGACAATTCTTCAATTTTCAGAGAGCCGTCGCTTTCCAAGATGAAGCTGGCAATCGTCACGGCTGCGGTCCTGGCTTTAGTCTACGCCAGACCAGAAACATACCGTGAAAATGAAGAATTTCAATATTCCAGAAGCTCATCGGACGATGGAAGTAAATCTGGATTTTATGGAGCTCAAAGAGGAAACATGGGCGGAAACTACGAAAAGGCACACAATATGGACTCATTAGCACAACACCAAATGAGCTCTGTTGTGAACCAAGTAGATGGCGAGTTGGGCTCTGGAGCGGATACGAAAACGGGTAGTGTATTCACAGCTGGAAGTTCTCGAGGAATGTACGGCTCTGGAAAATATGACTTGAGCAATCTAAGAGGTAGAAACTTCGCAGAAGGAACTTCTTACGGTAATTCACAATCATCAGCGTTTTCCCAGAATTCTGGATACCATGGAGAATCATACTCCGCTGCCAATAACGCTAGATATAGAAATCAACAATCTCAATTAACAAGTCAAAATTTAGGATACAGAGGGACAGGAGAAACATCCTTTCTAGCTAATCAGCAGGAAGATGATTTGCAACAAATTAGTAATCAGGACTATATCAATCAAGCTGCAAACAACTATAGATATCACAGCCAGGCTAGTAGTCATGGAAGTAGCAGCTATGATCAAAGTGTCGCAGATTCAAGAGTCGCTAGTGGTTCTAGTGCTGCCACTGGTTCTAATGCTTTCAGTGGTACAAGTGGTTCTACAGGTTATAGGCGTTACACATCGCCTATTAAATTATATGTTAGACCTGGTACGCGGACTTCAGTTCCAGTTTCAGTACACGCTTACGATGCGTCACAATTTGATTCATCTCATGCGTTAACTGAACAAAATCAGGAAAGCTTCGCAGAAAGTGGAGTGAATACCAGACCCAAACATTATGAGTCGTCTTACAGTTATAAAAAAGAGTGGGAGAAACACGATACTCAACCTTTAGCAGTGATTCCAACGGAAAACCCCTTTCCCAAACATAGCGAACTCTACGACACTGCACAAAATTTACAGCAAACCTCACAGAGTAGCGGCAGCGCGTATCAAGGATATAGTTCCAATGCTAAATACTCAAACTCACACAAAACGGCATTTCAATCAGATTATAAAAATGAAGGTCAACATTTAGCCTCAGCTTCAAATTTACAAGCTTATACCGCAGACAATCATGCGACTAAGAATGCGGGCGAAGTTAGTAATCTCGTAGGTGATCTTGATTCTAAGCCAAAGAGTTACCAATCGTCTTATTCGTATCACAAGTCCTGGGAGAGACGTGGAGATCCTTACGTGATTATACCAGCAGACAATGGGCAAGCAGCTCAACGATTGACTGCTGCTTCTGATAGATACGGCCAGCGCTCAACCCATCAACACGGTTCTCGTTATAATTATGCTCAACAAGGATATTCTGAGGACTGTGATTGTGATGAAAACGGTCAAATCCGCGTTGCACGCTCAATAGATGATAACGATTACCAAAATTTTCAGCAGCAAAGTCAAGATTTATTCGATTTGGGTCAACAACAGCAAACCGAATGGTCTAATTTAGAAGATTTAGGTCAACAGACACAAAACAAATGGGAAAATTTTGAAAATTTGCAATTAGCATCACCTAATAAATTTGATCAATTAGAAAGTTTACCAAACCAATACACACACAACCAAAACTTAGAAGACGTAGGGCAACAGACGCAAAACCAATGGGATAATTTGGAAGATTTAAGACAACAAACACAAAATAAATGGAACAATTTGGAGTCTTTAAACCAACAACAACAAAATAATGTCGATAATCTAGCAATCCTCGGGCAAGAAGCACAAAATAAATGGGATAATACGGAAATTTTGGGTCAGCAAACACAGAGCCAATGGGATAATTTAGAGTCCTTAAACCAACAACAAGAGAAAAAAGACGATATTGTAGCAAACTTAGATCAACAGGCAGAGTATAAAAGGGAACATTTGGAAGATTTGGGACAACAGTCACAAAACAAACGGGATAATATAGAGTCATTAAGTCAGCAACAACAAAACAAAGTTGGGGATTTAGAAGAACTGGGACAACAAACACAGGATAAATGGGATCAAATTGTAGATCTTTCGCAGCAAACCCAAAATAAATGGGATCAAAACACACAAGTAAACTGGAATTTCGAAAACACTAACTTACACTCACAACGTAAGTAATAATTAAATAATATAAATTAGATTTTTAATATAAAAAAAGTGATGTGAAAACTAAAAATGTATTAAAAATATCGTCAAAAAACTTGATACATGACATACAAATATTTGACTTTCAAATGTTATAAATTCTTTATTACGACGCTTTTCTTCGCATACATGCATTTTTTATTACATTAATACTTGCCACATCTTTAAGAGTTTTAAATGGACTTCGGAAAAAGGAGGAGATTATATGTTCTAATCCTATATTTATTATTTTAAACAATTTCCAATGTGGTGATAGAATCTTAAGGAAACAGAGGAAATATTTTTTTTTGTGTATTTAGATGACATAGCATTGACATCAAATTAGTTTTTTAAGTTTTACTGCAATTAAATAACTTCTTCACTAATATGGCTAATTTTAATTTTACTTCATGCTTTAAGTTCTTGTTTATGATTTCATTGTCCTAGATTTTGGATTTCAATACATAACAATTAATGCTAAAATCTACTTTTCACATGTATTAACATATTATGTATATTTATGTTTTGACATTTAATAACATTTATTTGATATTTCTATTTTTTACATATTAGAAGACTGGAAGCAACGAGATGGTAACACATATCACCAACACCAATTCATGTTTAACAATATACAAAATTCACACAATTTGAATCAAAACCAACAAAATTATAATTTGTGGGGAATTCCATCTACTCCACACCTTTATACTGGCACAACAGTACGAGAACAAAATACACGTGGTAATAATGGTTATACAAACTTTTGGCATGCATTTGAGCAAGGAAATGACTGGGATCTACAAAATAATCCAGAATCTCTTAATCACATGTCACATATTCAGCATGACCTACATTTTACGACCCCAAAAAATACTGACGGATCACCACTGAATAATTTATGGAACAAAATTGATAATATTGCTGGAATAGATAGCATTGCAGGAAATGTACAAGAACAAAGTCACAGCACTTCGAATGCTCAAGATTTAAATGATAACTGGAGTGATCAACATGGTACAAACTTTTGGGACATAATTGAAAATGAAAATGCTGCGCAAACAAAAGATGAGCATGAGACAATAGCAAATGTAGAACCAAAAACGGATAATCAAGAAGATGTAAAATTACAGAATAATACTTCTTATTTACAAGAGCCTGAAGAAGCGCCTAGGGAGCAAAACATTCATTCTGTAGATACAGGGCGTGGTGACATAGATTCTGAAGATATATCAACCGCACCAAAAGAAGATATTGATCTTGATAAATTATTTGGAATTAACCGACACAAAAGTTCGCAAGAGATTGAATCATTAAGCCAAAAAAAGGTAAATAATGATGATTCAAAGGAACTAAAATCCACAAACAGTATGAATTTATTTAGTCTCTTAGACGATCATGAGTCTGCATATGATAGCAATAAACAAAAACAAACAAATACACACACAAACTCAGTTAAAATTACAACTACATCTACTGAAAAATATAGTGACCAAAATGAACTAAAACCTTCAACACCGAATTTAGCCCCACAAAGTGAAGGAAGGGAAAATATAAAACCAGAAAATTTATATGAGGAAACACAGACTGATGAAAACTTAAAACAACAATTTATCAAAAATCCACTCGAAGACTTTGGTCAAATATTGGAAGATCAATCTTTAGCGAATTTTGATCAAAACATGCAAAATACTCAGCAATTACAACAGTTCGAACAGGTAAATACTTTTGGAATAGATAATGAAGAACAACAAAACCAAAATCTTGATAATTTTCTATCAAACAATAATTATGAAACCCAAAAAAACAAAAATGAGCATCAACTTCATACTACTTGGGATTCAGAAGACAATAATGATCAACAGCTTATTGTCCCAAGTGTTCCACAAGAAAAAAGCCAAAAAGTAACAGATTTAGATTCTGTTAAAAAGCCTGACGATGAAATTATTGTACCTGTAGAAGTAACAACCGTAAAGCCTGGGTTTTGGAAATCTATTGGATACAAATTAAATAATGCAAAGGAATCAGTAGTTTCATGGTTTAGAAGTTAAAATACTTCACAATTCATATTTAAGCATATTCAATCAAATTATTAGTTTCTTATACAGATGTAACATTAGTCTTATCAGTATTACTGGAATTTACACTTAAAACAACAATAAATAGCTACAGTATAATGAATAATGATTTTCGTACCTCTGGCAATGTATTGTAAAATTTGATGAATGCTTGTTGTTGAACGGAATCTGTAATGATAATAAATAGTTAAAAATAATAATCAACAAATAAATTTATTTAGGCTAAAGTTATTGGAATTTAAGTGATGGTAAAATAATATTATATAATATATGGCCTATATAACTATGGTCTATAGACACCTTAGATGTAGATTCATAAATGTCTCGTGGCCAAGGTGTTAGGCTAATTGTGGAAGTCTACCCTACCCTCCAGACTGGAACATGAATATGTTAATAAGGGAGCAGAAATAGGTAAGGCGGTGTATCCTTACCCCGGACATATTGCAACACAGCACTTTAGAACCAGTGGCCTTATTGGTAGTGACCTATTTAACTTTACAAGATTTGTAGGAAGATTGATGGTCTATTCTACACGTAAGAAACCCAGACTAGCACAGGACATATAAGTTTTTATCTGGAATACCAAGAAACTTCAATCTAGAATATCCTCTAAACACAAAAGCCAACAACACACTGCATGTTTCAAAATATTTATTGTTTGTATGATACTTTACATGTACTCGTATTTTGGTAATTTAAATAAAATTCTTATGGCAGTTGTAATTATCTATGTAGAAAAGTTATGCATACTTGAATGTTAAATACATTCTATGTTAAATAAACAACAAAAATTAAATTACATGGAAACTCAAAAGAACAATTGTTACAAAAATGCCTTTTAAGTTGAGTTTCGTGCAAGCAGAAAGTGGTCATGCTTTGAAACTCTTGTATTGTCTTCTCTCTCTATTTTCTTTTCTTGAGTTATAGTGTCACCTATTTTTTACACTATATATAAATGTGGTGGTAAATTGGCTATTGATGTCGAAGATATAGTTATTGATCTCAGAATGAAGCAAACTCTGCTTATGAGAAAACTTCTCTGGTGTTATAATACAGTAAATAAAATGGTGGAGTTCTTGAAATAAGAGGTAGACAATACAAAAGGGTAACTCTATGCTGAAGCCAAAGAAATTACTGTATTGTCTTTTTTTTGTGTTAAAACGTTAGTTATAGTCTGTAAATCCTGTAACCCTATAACATTTTGTAATATTTATAATTAAGGTAAAAATTCCATGTACAATACTCGAACTAATGAATTTAAACTATTTATTAAATTAAATATTATATAAGAACAAAAGGTTTTTCAATGGCAATAAAAAAATAATTAAACACATATTTTTATTTTGTCTATAACATTCCATAGATCCCATCTGATGGAAACTGAACCAGGTTTTGTACCCAGCTATATTTGCAATACACTACTACCAAGGAAAACTGTGCCTATTTCCTTTACCATAATATGATAATCCAACAATTAAAAAAATTCAATAACCCCTACAAAACCTGTACCTATGTAACTAGCTAAGAACCATCTTAATTATATTATCTTTCAAACAAAAAAAATCTGCAATGAAATCCCTCAATTCATTCAAAATGTTATGATACCATACACAGCCAGATAGACAAACACACACAGTTCACACAAACACATATAAATGCAGGCAGGCTTGCTCACAGGCACACACACAAACTTAAACATGTCTGCTAATTAAACTGTCTATGTTAAACTACCTAGTTTATTTCTCATGCAACAAGTAGGAAGTGTCATCGCACAATCAGGGGTCTTATTATTATAAAATTATACAATAATTGCATAATATACACTAATAAAATAATGACACTTCCTTGTAGGTTTGTCAAAGTAATACAGTTCTTAAATAATAAAGTTTCCCTTTGCATATGTCAATATCTAAACCTATTTCATTTTTTAATGATTCTGCAGACATACTGCCTTAGCTTTACTTTGTGACCTTTAGCATGAGTAGGTAGTCAAGTTGCATGACAAGTCATATTTACATTTAATAATAGATTATAGATGGGTTTCCTAAAGTGGGGTCCATGACTCTCATGTAATTTATGACATGATTACCACTGGTTGAGAGCCACTTACGTATATGTAGCAACTATCACAATTTTGGAGGAATTATGCCACAACTATGTATTCGGCTTGTGACCTGTGTGCTGCAGTAGTCAGAGTTGCTATAAGATAATATGAGACAATTTTAATAACTACTTGTTTATTAAAGTAATGCATAATATTCATTGGTGATTGTACACTCACTAAACTAATTATAAGCTATTGCTATCTTCTTTCAATGAAAGTAATAGAATGAGACAACAAAAAGATTTTAGGTTAGTCTTTACACATAAATTCTACAAACATTTAATCTGTCACTTGAAAAATGTTGCTTAAAAACATCACAATTTGACATGTCTAAACTCTTCCATCTCTTTTGTTTTTGTTTCATTTGAAAAAGATAGCTTGCGTCTAAAATAAATTTAGTTTATGAACAGCAGAATCACCACCATTGTTTTTTTATAATCTTCAGGAGGAGTCCATGGCATCTGTGAAATTCTAGGTAGTGAAATTAAATGAAATGTATTTATTTGTTTAGTATGTGTTAAGTAGTTGTTACAAAGATATTAAGCATACCAATGTATTCAATATTTTGATATGCAGTGTTTCATGCCAATAAAAAGTGACCCCTGCATTAAAGGCTCTAAATTTTAAAGCAATTTCTAAATTCAGGTCATTAGCCAGTCAGATGAATTTATTAAGATTAGAGGTGAGACATAAATATTGAATTAGATACAGGGATAAGGTCGCACCTGATCCAACAATTTCCTCAGATTCTATCTAAGCCCATTCCAACAGGCTACAAATACTACAATTAAATATTATGGTTCAATACCTAATTTGATACCAGGAATGTGGAATGCACACACACACACACACACACAAAGTATTAGTCTTTGTTACTGATCGATAGATTCCAGTTTCTCCAGTGTGTTCAACTACATACCTTTTATAGAGTTAAATGAGTAATATTATGATAATTTGGTAATTGCTATTTTTAACCCCCACCATGAAAAATGTTATATATTTGATATGTCTCTCTGTCTTTGTGTGTATGTCTGTGCCAACATAATTTTGAAGGGGATGGACTGATTTTGATGCAGATTTTTTGTTTGGAAACTGAAGTGATTAAGATGGTTCTTATCTACATTAAAGATTTTGTCAGGGTTTTTTTTTACTTTTGAATTATAAATTGTGACAAATATCATTATTCATTACTCAATTTAAATATTTATTTATTTTAAGATAGGTAAGTATGCGTTTATGGGTGTATTGATTAAATTGAATCTAACCCCAAAGTAAGCTAATCATATGCTTGTGTTATGGGTGTTAGTCAACGATACTAATACATAGAAATACTTAAATAGATTCCAGAATAAATTTAGTAAACACCCAGACCCGGAAATACAGACATCTAAATGTTCATCACACAAATGCCGAACCCGAATCGAAATGCCGAATCGAACCCGAGCCTCGCGGTTGATAGGCTTGGTTAGGCGTGTACGCAAGCCACTGGACCAACGAGGCGGTCATTGAAGTTATATTGACAAACACACATTTAGACATTTCGTTATCTTCAAACCACTTGCGAATTAGGTGGAGAAATCAAACTTTCTATTGATTTTTCCAGTTCCCAAAAGACACACAAACAAAGTCATAACAGTAGTGTTTACAAAAAATAGTTTATCCTGACTAGACATAAAGCTGACTGGTGTCAAACATGTTTAAGGAACACATTTTTTTGAAATTACTAGTCAGTTACAATACTGCAGCTGCATTTTTCTAGAAATAAATAAATATACTTGGACGAGTCACACAAATTGAATCTAACGTCAAAGTAAGCAAATGATATGCTTGTGTTATGGATGTTAGTCAATGATTCTAATATGTACATAGAAATACTAAATACTTAGATACCAGAATAAATTTCATAAACACTCAGACTCGGAAATGCAGATATCAAAAGGTTGATGCACTTAGGCTTGTACACCAGCCACTCAACCAACGATGCGATCGAGGTGGTTTCTAGAAGCTAAATAGTTGCAATACTGCTGCTGTATATTTTTAGAAGCTGTACTATTTTAGCTGGATTCAATGGTGGTAGTGAGGTTATAATTTACCTAATCCAACTCATCTTAAACTGACACAATTAATTTTGAACTTTTTAGAAGGAAATTTTTAAATGGCAGGCAGCTTGTTAAAGGCCTTTTTTTTACAATCCTAAGTCCACCTAACACATGATAAAGATACAAGTGTCTACGGTGGAAAAAATTAAACTAGAAGTTTCCCTACTGATGAACTACTTATGCTAAAAAAATTATGTGGGGTACATTCATACATTTACTGCTTTAAGGCTTAAAATTATTTTTAACTGTTATTACTTGAACATGAAGCTATCAAGGTATCTATCCTCCTCTATCACTGCAATCAACCATTTTCGCTAAATTTATGGTATTTTCTAAGTCAGACTTGTTTTTGAGTGCCCTGTAGGACGTTTAGAGACTTATTATTACTTGACATCAAATAATTCCTGGCTATGATTCGAACTTTCATGAAACTATAAACGTCTTACCTAAATTTAGTGCATGAATAGGTTGCAATGATGACATTGTTGTTACTTGTTTATATACCTAAAAAATAATACAAGCACACCGGGAATCTTTAAGTTGCGACTAAATAATATATTGTTTTGGTTGATGAAAATGTGACAGAATTGCCTTTAATTGAATTAATTATTTTTGTTTCAAACAGCGCATTCAACAAAATGGAATTAAGGTGTTCACTATTTTAACTTAGTTTCCTAATTCCTTAGCTTTCAGCTTTATTTTATTTAAAACGTTTGCTTGCCGGCATTAAATAATAATAAACTGTGAATTTGACAGTTCAAAATTAGCGCGCGAAGAAAACTGTCAACATGACAAGCACAGAACAATATTACTCACAGAGAAGAACTGTATCTTTTTTTTAAGTTAATTTGCCCCTTTCTGGGGCCGGCTAAGACCTTTAGGCCATGCTGCCACGTCTTCCGTAATAATAAATTCTTTTTCATATTAAAATTTTAAATTCATTTCTTCAGTTTCTTAACATATTGTCTTCCCCTTTTTAAAAGTCATTTCCTTCACTAAGACAAAGCTTATTTGAGTCCTTCAATACGTCTTTAGTTTTAATTTCTTGAAGTTTACATATTATGTTTCTCCGTTAATTAGTTTCGTCTTCAAATTTCTTTCTTGTTCAGGCCTCTGCCTCTTCTGTCGTGATAAAACTCTACAATAGTCTTTCACTAGTATAGTTTATTTACTAAATCACATTTATACACAACTAAGTAATATTCACACTTTAATTAATTTACAAATTATACATTTTTACATTATATTACACATTTTTAGCTTAAAGATTCGAAAAGCGCGCCTTCCCCCTCCGACCGTTCCCGCCAACCTCTCAGAACTGTATCTACATATACAGTAGAACATAAAAGAGTAGAAATTAATTATTTGCGAACTAAAACGTTACAATTCCTAGCAACACTATATAATAGGTACCTGAGCTGTCAGTGATTGTTGATCATTGTAAGTTTTCTTGTGTTTTTACCTGTCGTGATATTTTCGGATTGTATAAAATACCTTGCAAAGCGTTATCATGAACAAAGTCATTCGAAGCGGTGCTCGGGAGATAATTTATAAAGTTTTCATGCAGGGTATGGCCGAATACCATACCGGAAAGCTTTTATCAAATGTAGAAGATGTTTACAAACGTACAGCTGACTTTACTGGTAAGTGACTGTAGAAATTTGTAGAAAAGACTAATATGAACCATAAGTGTATATATCTAATTGATATTCTTATTAATAAAGTGAATATTATCCACTCTACTTTATTTTTGAGGTTATGAGAAAATAAACAACAAGTACAGTATTTATAACGCGACTTCTAAATTTTGAGCATTTATGATTTTTAAATAGTGTAATTTACATGATTTTCTTTTATATATATAGATAAACAATAGTATAGATAATATATACCTATATAGTAGTACATAATACAATTAAACTATTTCAATGAAAAAATTCGTTTTAACAACAATGCTAATATTTTATGTTCATATGCGACGTCCGTTTCTA
>NJDC01023710.1:80957-101838 GCA_002245475.1 Calephelis virginiensis | reverse complement strand
CTCCTTCACCAACTAGCCAATTGGAAAATTCTGGAACAAACGAGTATAAAAGAACATCAAATTATATGTGATAAACCACATAAAAGTACAATGTTTAAATAAACCCGAAGTACTGATCAACATAAATTAAGAGGCATAGTAATAAAAACATCAGTATACGATTTACCTTGATCCAAAAAACGTTACGGTTGCCTTAATTGCGTAATTATTTTATGGGTTGCAATAAGACTCTGTAAAAAGAAACGAATTGATCCTTTGACGCTTTTATCTATCTCTACTTTTTGCCTTTTTATTACAACTAGTGGTCGCCCATTAGTCGAAATTCGACCATAATAAATTTTAATATCTTGTTGATAAGAACGCCATCTTCATTTCTCTTCTTTTTCTTTTTCTTTCTCAAGACCAACTACTTTGTTTCCAAACTTTTTAGTGCGCCATCTGTGATCTTCTATCGTTATCATCAGTATATTTGTTTGTGTGTGTCAAATGCATGGTAGTGTGGGTAACGTTTTATTTATTGATTTAGTGTACTTTATAAGCATTATTATTGAAAAATATTAGCGTTCTGCACTTCTCTTACACATAAACTACAAGTGTGCCAATATAGTTTGGCACACTTGTATTGCTCCCGTGTCCGCTCAATTTTCGTAAAAAGGGGTCCAAAGTTTTGGCATCACGTATTATTATATAGATTACAATGTAACGTTTTACAAATGTTTCGCAACTGCAATAGTTTCACAAGTGTTCAAGGCCACAGACAAACATGACGATTTGCTAAAATCTTTGTTAATTTATAATACTCACTTGTTGTAAAACTGGAAAACTGCTTAACCGGTATATATTCCGGTACCGGTAACCGGTATATACTCTTTCAGGAATTATTAACATGCGCTTAGTCAACAGATAGTTTTAAAAATAATAGGACTGGTGTCAACGCTCACCATTAATAAGATCTGAAGAGTCGATGACCCTCAAACATTTGGCGAGAACGGCAGTAGCGAGCGCAGCCTGTGCAGGTGCGTGCGTGTGGACGGGCGCGTACGTGTGAGCGGGCGCGTGCGTGTGTGCGTCCACCATGAGCTCCGCCGCGCCCTCTAAGAAGTGTGCACGGAATATACGGGACAAGTGACCCGCTATCGTTGGATGGCATTCCTACAACACACATTGGACGTTGAATGTGCATTCTGATAACATACGTTGACACATAAATAAATAAAAAGTATCTTCACGTCCATATCCGCGAAGATGTAGGCAGAAGTCAACCAAGGTATCCACGACTAGCCGAAGACACTAAGTCCCACAATGTGATAGGTGGCAAGCCTATCGCTAACCGGGCATATATCCAACCCCAAACAACATTTTTTTTATTAGAAAATTGGAAAACCCAAATTTTCTTTTGTTGACAAATAAATAAATTATTATTTAAATCGAATCGTGCTAATACGCATTAGCCTTTATTAAAATGCGCGTACAAGGCGACACTTTGAACTTGAAAAAAAATAATATAGTTTTTTTTGGGTTGATTTGCATGTTTTATCTACAAATAGCATCAATGACACTATAAAACCGTTGGCACTGTTGCGAATATCAATTTGCTACGATGATCGAGGTGTAATTGGTTATCTCTTGCACATTATCAGCGAGATTTGCCACTTATTTGACCCAAAAACTGTAATTATCTGCCCAAGAAAGTATTTTTGGGACATTATATCTAAAGACAACTTAGTACTTAGTATTATTATTCCTTCGACCTTTTCTTCACTTTCCATCAATTAATTTAAATATCATAATTTTAAACTATAGGCAAAAAAAAGGATGCGAAGTATAACAATTTAATAATAAAAGTGCGTAATTATTTATAATATCTAGTTCTGTATAAAAACACAAAATTTTCGATTGATATATAGAAAGACCATACATTAATTATAAAAAATACCATCATTTACTATGGATAAGTAAGTAAGTAAGATATGTGTCATTCATAAAATACTATTATAAAAATAAATTAATCCTCAAAAATTTCTGACATTTTAAAAATGTTTAATTGACTTGAAATATTTTTAACCCCAACTTATTATGGCCATTAATTGACTGTAAAAATACTTATTTAACAATATATTTTCTTAATTCAATAAGCCCTAAAACCCAAAAGTATGGACTTCTATATGTTCTATGTATTCTATATCTTCACGCCAAGTCCCTTACGGGGTAGGCAGAGAGTATTGAGTGCCGGACCTCACAATCCTAAGGTCACTTCTATATACATTGAAGAAATTCGTGTCCTAGTGTGAATCAAACCCGATCTCTCGACCAATGAGGCAGAACAATATTTGCAAATCAATACAAACATACCTTCATCAAAGTATCACAGTAATCCAGCCATGAGAAGAAGCTCGTCAGTTCCCGGTACCCGTGAAACCTGTTGTAGCTTTTATCACCGAAATCTTGGGCTACGTAGCTGCAATTATACATTGGTATTTTAATAACAAAAAACATCAATGGTTTATAATAGAGAAGGGTTTACATAAGAGAATGGCCTTGGAAGGAGCCACACAGAATACGCAATTGAAGGATTTTGTCGGGGTAATACTAATTCCTCTACCATGGTAATTCAGAGACTGCAATTCATATTTCTCTTTTGACCTTCCATACTCTACTAGTTGTTTTTATTTTTATACATACATAATTTCTAAAATAACATGGTACATATAGGACTTGCACATTTATAGGCATAGGCATAAACAATCTAAGCTTTCTACATATTTTTTTTGGACTAATTTTATACTTGTATGCTTTTTCCTCTTTTTTTATGTTTTGTATGGATTCCTAGAACATATTCATACTAATCTTAATCCTGTTACAATTTCTTATTATAATTACTTGCTAACTTATAAAATTAATATTCCTTTTCTAGATCAATACTTAGATATGTAGGGATGTGGGCAACAAAATGCTGAGAAAACTTTAAAAAAACTTACGCCCAGGTTATATTAAGATGGTCAACATCATTGGGATCGGTGTCCACTGGTATACTCCGGTATTTGGATAACAGTTTATCAACAATAGTCTCACATGCTGGACTGCAGCTTGTCACAAGATTGGCTATGTCATCTTCTGGTAGCGAGGACACTATCATTATACCTTCGCATGCACGAAGGACTACTTGGTTGTCCTGAAAAATACATGTATAATTATAGGACATATTTCGAGATGTGCACAAGAATTAACTTTTTTTTCAGCACAGTACAATCTTTATATTCCTCTCTATATTTAATGTATTCTGCTAATTACAACATTCTTACATGTTGGCCCAGTCTCTGTGTAGAATAGATTACCAGCCATTGTGCCTGGCAGCTAGTTAGAGTTGAACAAAGATTAAATGGGTCATAACCATTAAGATCACTGATAGTAGACTGTTTTGCAACAACTTGACAGGGTAAGGATTTACCGCCTTACCTATTTCTACCGCTATAAACCCTTAATTCAAGGGGTCGATAAATATCTCAACTAATCTTACTTTAGGAATAGGGAAAGTTATGACAAATATATCCAATTTTGTTTCTGCAAAAAAGTAGATTTCACTCGTAGAACTTCGGTAAGAATGCTACCATTTTGAGTGCAACCCTGAAGTGATTGATTATGACGAGTAATGACAATTTCAAATATTTTAAACCCGATTTTGCAAACCTTGATGTAAATTAGTTACATACGCCAAGACGATATAAGGGGTAATTCTAAAAGAAGTTGCCGGGTATTTCTAAAAAAAAATATATTAATTAAAGCCAGAATAAGACTACATGTTTAGACACTATTTCAAGTTTTAGTTATGTTTGCTCTGCACATTCGTTATTAATTATTTAAACAATAATTAATACTTACCGCACTGTTTAAATATGACAGCAGCAGATCAATAAGTAAGAATTTATCATTATCATCGTACACTGTTTTTTGGCTCTTACAAGATCCATTCTCATCAGGTAAAGAAGCACTAGAAGTCATGCAACTTTCATCTTTACAAGTTCTGACAATAGATACATTCTTTAATGAAGTTGGTGCCATGTCAACTTCAAATAACGGATTTTTCTTTGGTGTATGTACTTTGCTTTGTATTGGTATTAATCTCTTTATATCTTCTGGTATACTTAGAAGTGTAATCCTGTCTTCTACGTAAGGTGTTGTGAAAATATTGGCAAGACCTGGCTCTTTCCTGACTAGACCACAGAGAGTGAGAAGGAGCTCTACTTCTTCTTTTTCTGTTGGCGACGCGGGACTCTCGTTGCATTGGACTAACATTCTCTGTGAAAGAATTAAAACAATAATTACTTTTGATGTACATTGAACAACCTCTATTTATAGGAGGGTAATGAACAAACTTAACACCACCTACCATTAACGGTGGCTCTAATTTCCGGAGCAAAAGACCTAAAATTTTTTCTGAGTGTAGTATCATTATGTAACGATCCTAACTCTGCAAAGGTTCATGCAGTCAGACTGTGGAATTATCTGCCCTCATCCATTTGAAGAAATGAATCGTTAGATTCTTTTAGACAGCAAGACCAGTTGCACTTTCTGTTAAACTCATCAGTTCGACGAACATAATGTTATGTTCTTGTATTATTGTCTGCATTTAACTAAAAATAACTGTATTAATTAGGCTATTTTAATTATGTATATAGTTACATAGTATATACAGTTTTTAATAATATATTCAGCTGCACTCTGAATAACAGGGTATCTATTGAAATACTGGAAAAAATTAATAATTGAAAAGAAGCTGGCATTGAAAAAATGTTTTGTAGCAAAAAAAATTACCTGTAGTGGCCTGTATATGTGCATGCTATTGATACATGGTCGTCTTGTACGTCGCAACAACGCTGTAGACAGAATAAGGGCCATAGATCGAGCCCCAGGAGGTCGGTCTGCTGTGGCCAACACAGCTAGTACATCCAATAATGCAATGGACCTCTGAATTACTGCTTCATAACAAGGGCCAACAGTTCCATCTTGCTGTTCCTTTTCTTCCTCAACTAATAACTAAAAAAGATTGCACACATGGACAAAGAGCAAAGAAAGTAAGTAAGTAAGTAAGTGGAGTAAGTGTTTGAAAAGCATGGGTAGAAATTAGACTTCAACTGTTATGGCAGTCGAATGTTAAAATCAGTTAAAGAATTTGAAGGGATTAAAAGATTTTTCATTTTAATGGCAAAAATTGAGATAATTTCCAAATCAATTTTGGGTAACAACAAATTTGTTGCTGATAGCACAAAGATTCAAGAAAATGCTTTTGACAGCCTGAATAAAAAAGGGAGCGATTTTAAATTTCAAAAAATTTTGTTAACATAAAATTTATTCTAAATAGCCATGAAAAACTAGTAACATGAGAATTTTTTTTAAGGAAAAGAAATAATTATAAAACATAAAAAGGGTTTGATTAAAAATGCTTATAAAAACTAACATCAACAAATTAACAACCTTTAATCTAACTGTGAAATATAGAATCTTTTTTATTCAAGTGTAAAATGTTTAGTTGTAATAATTTGTGTGATCTATATTTCTGGATCTCAATAACTAAATACTATCCATTTTCACTCTTCTATGGCATAGAAAAAAATATTTATTATTATTAATTTAATAGCCAAAATTAGAAATTGTTCATTTTTTCATCAACATTGTTCTGCATGGAAAGCATGTGAAAGTTTATAAAGGAGGTCAACATAAGTAATGTTATTACCATTGTAATACAATTATGCTTAATAACAACATTGCCATTCTTGTTAGTAATTTGCTGTAATGAGAATAAAATGTACTAAAGTGGATGAATCATCCACCTCATATACATCTGGTAAGCCATGTTTGACATTAGAAGTTGTCATACAATTAATAATAGTAATAATATATTTATTTATTGCTCTTCACAAAAACTGTTTCATAATATTAAGTACACTTATGTTAATTTTTCAAATATTAAGATAAAAAACAAGTTTTTATGAGATTCTGGTGCCAATGTCAAGCACAAGTACATGAATTACAGGTCACCAATGCAAAAGTATTATCATATAATGATCATTCCCCTATATCCATTTGATAGCTTCATCACTTATTTAAATCAATACGGTAATTTATGTGTAGACTAGAAAAATGACAAAAAAAACTTTGTATCTAAAATTTATGACAATTTAGAATCATAAAATTAAAAAATGCTAAGATTAAAATCTTGTGCTTGTAGATAAAAAAACACAGGACAATTAATGCTTAATAGGAAGTGTTTAGAAAATTAAACTACAATATATATACGAATATCATGTTTTAAAATAAAAATAAATAAGATATTGTTATTCAACACATGAATACCAAATTTACTATTTTGCAAACAAAAATGTTATCTTTTTACGATATTAAAAACATAAATGATTAATTTATGAATATATATCTACATAGAATACACTTTTATCTAATGTACTTTTAATGATAAAACTTTGTTTATACATTGTAGATGTATGTACAATCAACTGAAGTAAGCAAACTAAAGTCTTAAAACATAATTATTTTGGTATCACCATATTCACTGCACATATAAATTCTGTACTCATATAAAAAAAAAGTATGTTCTCTTTGTACTCTGAAATTACTAAACAAATTGTAATAGTCTTTTACTATTAGGCAATTACCAATATTGACTGATATTATAGAAGTAATTGTGAGTAGTTAGTAAATTAGAAATTAATGAGTGATCTACTATAAACTTTTACAATACCTGTAACATCTGATTTAAGTGATGAGGTACTCTTGTATCCTCTATGTGGACTTTCATATTATCATCATAGTTCTGATAGAAGTTGATGACCATTTTCCAATGATACTCAAAGTCCTCCAATCTTGTTGGTGGTGGTGCCAGCTACATTTAAAATATTAGATATCATTTGTCAGCCTTTGATGAACAATATTTTTATTATTGCCCAAAGTATAATCCTTAGTACTGATGACAAGCAGAACACTCAATTCTAACATAGAAATATATTACACTTTGGGCAGGAACCTAGAGCAATGGACAACAGCTATCCTTTAACAAGGACTAGGTAATTGATTTCTTAAAAAAACATTTTTTATATTATATTGTCATATAATGATGGTAACAATATTTGTAAAAATTAGAAGGATAAGAGAATAGTCTCTGAATTGTTTGGGTCTCCTGCGTAGAGTAGACCTGCCTTTCTGCCAGACCGCTTGTAAAAGGCGAACAAAAGTTAATGGGTCATTACCAACCAAACCTCTAATTATAGAGTGCCATGCTCTGACTTGTCTAAGTAGGGATGTGGATCACTATTATCATTTTCTAGTCCAAGGCATACTACAGGATAATCAGTAGAATTGCACAATAATTTGCCACTCCACTCCAGCATTCCAGCCACAAGATAGCAAAGCATCTTCATCAATGGGGTCTTTAGGCCACTGTTATCTCCTAACATTAGAAGAGCAGTGTGCTTGTTAGCTTTCCTTTTACATAAAAATAATAAAAGGCCTAAATAAATTGTAAGGTATTCCATTGGTAGTTAGCTTAGGCTAATCACCCAAATAGAAAACAAAATCTGCTAAATATGAGACATGATTATGTTTAGCAGGAAGTTATTATAAACTGGAATTTTTTAACAATATTGTATTAAAATAACAGAATGTAATTCAATTCTGGTTAACTTTAGTTATCAAATTACACTTGTTTCATGAGAAACACTTAAGCATGTTTTGTAGGATCAAATTACGTTTAAAACTATGCTAAGTATCACATGATTACATTACTCATTCAAGTTTAAATGCGACTGTATTTATTTTTTCTTATAAAAACTATAAAATATTAAATGAAGGTAGATATTATCATAAAAATATAGATATTATCATACTAAAATTTACAGAAACTTACGACGTCTGCAGCGGTTTGAAGAACGTCTGAAAAGCGGCTAAGCATTTTGGAAGACTCTTTGATGTTTTATTAATAATTGAACATCTTTTAATCCTCGTTTCAAAAGCAAATAATAAATAAACATTAAAATTATAGAATGTTTCAGTGTAAAATAGCGAAAATATTATTTTAACAGATCAATGACAAATGACAAATTTGACAATTCTCGTTTTGAAGTTTGAAAGTTGACCATCAACAAGCTTGTACAGATAGCTAAATAACTGCTACTGGATATATTACCCTCCTCTATTACTACAAGCGAGATAAATGAAAGATTTGACTTGCTCCGCCCGGTCAACAGTGGGCGCTATCCCTAACTCTGCAGAAAGGGACAAATGAAATACGAAAAAAATAGACTTTTGGTACCATTTTTTCCGAATTAATGAATGACTTCGTCTATTATATTAACAAAATTGAACTATGAGTAATTGCCACTTAAACAAACTGATTTTGTTTAAGTGGCAATTAGTTCAATTTTGTTCAATCATAGTGCACAAATGAAATATTTATGAAGAAATTAGTGCATTGTGTATTTCCTCGTTGCCGCCAACGCTCACAAAATGAGTTTAAGTAATGAAAGAGGCCACCGTTTGACTCAAGACCTTTGAGTGTTAAAAAAGCACAAGATCATGACAAGACATTCTATAACGACATATTAAGTTTAATCTAGCGGTCCGGCGGACGTTGCCCATGATTGAATATGTGCCCGGTTGGCGATAGGCTTGTCACTTATAACATTGTGAGACTTAGTCGTTTCCTCGAACATTCCTCCACTCGACTCAACCTCGACTCGAACATTTTGACAGATTTCGTATTCTAGAATACGAAATCTGTCAAAATGTTTTCGTATTCTAGAATACGAAATCTGTCAAAATGTTTTCGTATTCTAGAATACGAAATCTGTCAAAATGTTCGAGTCGAGGTTGAATCGAGTGGAGGAATGTTCGAGGAAACGACTAAGAATATGGGTGTTTTGTCGTTAGAAACATCCTCGACTTGAGGACATTCCTCAGTCGAGTCGAGGTGTGTTGAGTAAGGAACTGTCAAAACTCAAGGTACGTCGCAACCTACCTTGAGGACTGAGGAATACCTCGAACTCGAGTATTGTGTTCTACGATCTCGAATTATTTGTTGTGTGTGAAGTTTATAGTTACCTACTAGTCTAAAACAATGTCTGATTTCGAAGATTTTATTGAATATGTTTATGAAAATCCTTACTATTATCCTACGCGCCGTTATCTAAGAGATTTTATCAATCCATTAGAGTACTATGATAATGACCAATTTCAAAAAAGGTTCAGATTTCGAAAAGAAACTATTTTACACGTAATTTTCCCCCTTTTGTCGCATCAAACAAGTGCTAACAACAATAGAGGTCTACCAGTTCCACCTCTTGTACAATTGCTTGTAGCGATACAATTTTACGCAACTGGTATTTATCAGGTTTGTATTACCTACTTATCTACTAATTTGTTGTTGTTTTTTTTTATTTTTTGTTATTGTCGGCTATTAAAGTTACTTATCTCTTTGTAGATCGACTGTGAAGACCTGCATAAATTAAGTCAAGCAACTGTGTCAAAAATAGTGGCTCGAGTATCCAAGCAGTTTGCTTTAAAAGTACCGGAATTCATTAAATTTCCAACAGTAACTGATTTTCCTGCTATAAAGAGGAAGTTTTATCAAACAGGTTCCCAGGTGTTGTTGGCTGCATTGATTGTACCCATGTTCCCATAAAAAGTCCTACAAGACAATATGGTGAAACATATAGAAACAGGAAAGGCAAATTTTCTGTAAATGTGCAATTGGTATGTGGCCCTGATATGGAAATTTATGATGTTGTGGCACGGTGGCCTGGTTCAGTACACGATTCACGGATTTTTGCAAATAGCAGATGCTGTATGCGTTTCGAAGAGGGTATCATGCAAGCAATCCTTCTTGGTGACAGTGGGTATGCACAAACAATTTACATGTTCACACCTGTGCTCAATCCACAAACGGAAGCAGATGAAAGATAAAACAGAGCCCATATAAGGACAAGAAATATCATAGAAAGACTAAATGGTGTTCTAAAACGACGGTTTGCATGTCTTTCTAGAAAATTACATAACAAAATTGAATATATTCCTAATATTATAGTTGTTTGTGCAATACTTCACAATATTAGCATAATGTGTAAAGAAGACATGTCTATAGAAGACAGAGTTGAAAATGATGTTCCTGTAGTTATAGTGCCAGACAGTACAATGGGTAGCCTTATAAGAACTGCATTTATTTCTAGGCATTTTAATTAAAACACCTTTAAATTGTATATTTTCAATTTTAGTTTATATTTGTATGTTTTAAATTGTAGTCAAAAACTTGTTATCATTTTATCAAAATTTTCACTACACTACATATTATCAAAAAACTATTTTTGCCTTTGCAGTAATTTACCAATGGGTCAAATAGTGTATTCTTATCTATAGTTTAATGTCTTACTTAATTATAACTTAATAATAATAGAGCTATTCATAATTGATATGGGATTATCTCACAGAAATTATTATCTTCACTGTTAATAGTTTCTATACTTGTTATCGTGGGTGCTTGGTGAAATTCCATTCTTGAAACAAATTATTCACAAACACTTGTACTTTCCACAATATGTCTTTATTATTATATTTTAGCCAACCGGTGTCATCAGGGCTATAACATTATAGTGATGCTTGAATAGTGAAAACCGTTGGCAAAAATATAATAATAAAAAATTAATTGTGGAATGTACGAATGTAGGTAATAAATTGTTTCATAATTGTGAATGTTCAATCTAATTCATCTTACAAGAATGGTAATTTTAAAATACAGCTATGGTAGGTACAAAATATGCAAGTACTTAAGTAGGTATAATTTTAAAAATGTAATCTAGGTATGACACATATATAAAATTTCAAAAATGTATTAGATTTAAGTTGTGTGGTAAGGGTTATTACAAGATTTCAGAATATTAAGAATACAGAATACTTGGGATTAACTGCTCCTCATAACAATCTCGATAAAATGTACTTAATTTATAGTTATAAGAAAAATTACAAGCCCACTGAGTTTCTTTCGCTGGATCTTCTCAGTGAGTGGCCGCGTTCTGATCCAGTGATAGTTTTTAGATTTACGTCACTAGATTATTTGTAAGATCCATATGAATTAAATATATTTTATTATTATTATCGCCCATAACCAATCCTGGGCAATTTTGGTTTTATTAGAAAATTTAAAAAAACACTATTTTTTGTTGTTCTCCTGAGAACCCAGTACCTCTTCGAGTCAAGAGACCGGTCCACTAGACAAAAGATGCGACAATATTTTAAAAACTTTGCCTTTGTTCCAGCAGCAAACAATAAAATGGGTAAGTCGAAAAACTAATTAGAAAGCCGAGCAGCAACTTGCCTTTGGTTATCGTTGGTGACCTGGTTGTGCCTCTACCTAACTTTTCGGGGATATGGGTGTGAAAATACTTTTTTTTACTTTTATAGAAAATAATTGGAAATAAAGAACAAGAAAAATATTTTACTAATACGCAAAATGTGGAAGTATGGCATAATGGTCTTAGCCTATCCCAGATAGAGTAGAAAATAGAAATACTGAGTATGTTTGCTAAAGGACAGCGCCCACTGCTGACGGGGAGGAGCGTGTCGGGCCGGGGCGCATCGCATTGCAAAGCATACCTACTGATGCGGGCCGGGACGCATCGCATCTAGTAGTTGTCATACGATCTTCAAGTATGTAAAGTGTTACCTCTAGTAGATGTCGCACGAAACTTTAGCATTAAAATACCATATTGCTCTTTTCTTAACAGTAATATCAGGATCGTTGATCACTGTGGGACGCATCGGGGTATGCGCGCGGGGTGTCTCGTGGAAATCGTTGCTCCATATGCTACGGATACACATATCGCGATAACATTTGCGTTGTCGCGACAAGTCTGGCCAATAATTCTACCTAACGCGAATCATCTCCGCGAATACGAAAGCCCTTCGCGCCGCTGTCAGTAAAATGTGGCACATCAAAGGGTTTTGTCGCGACAAAGTTCGTGCTGTTGGCTACACTTCACGCGCTTTACTTGACAGGTTGACTATGAGACGCCGAGCAGCTTACACGTGCGTGGTGTTCAATTTAAACTTTTATCATGGACTGGAGTAACGACAAAATTTTGGAATTTATTCAAAACTACGAATCAAAACTCCACGTTTTCCGCGAAATGAACTATCGTGACGCTCTAAATTATTGCGACATCGCGAAGCTTTTTATAGTGTGGCCAAGCACTTCGTCATGGATCGAACATGAAGTTTTATCGCGACAATGCAAATATGAATCTTCACTGTCAAGTGTGGCCGCAGCAATACAAAACGTATGCAAGCGATCTAGGCGGATTATTGCGCTGCGATGCGGCCCGTCCCGGTCCATCCAACTGGGCACTATCCATAAAGAGTATTTATGGGTTTGGGCACCATCGTGAATGAAGATGGTCGTAATTTTTTCACAATTATTGAATTTAGTGTAAATTATGAATCAGAATTAGAATCAGAAAAATCTTTATTCACTTGAACCATACAAGTGGTATTTGTGCGCGTCAACATTTTTTTTAAACTACCACCGGATCGGAATCGCGGCCACACACTGAGAAGATCCGGCGAAAGAAACTCAGCGGGCTTGTCTTTTTTCAATAATAATAATTACAATATAAACTAGATTAAAAATATAAATGACAATCTTACTTTAAGTTAAATAAAAGGTACAACAAATGACATTACAAATTTTAGTGGGAGATTGAAAACTCTATCCCCAAGCATGAGTAAAATTGGTTAATTTAAGTGGGAATTATTTTAATTTTGTTTAGTGAAAGTGCACAAATGAAATAATCATGAAGAAATTAGTGTATCGTGAATTTCTTCGCTGCCGCCAAATCTCATAGATGAGCTTGTGTTACTCAAGAGCCAGACATGACTTTGTAAATAGTGACTAATGACTGAAATAAAGAATTAATACGGAAGACATGGTAGCATGGCCTAACGGCTTTTACCGGCCCCACAAAGTATGGAGGGTAGAGGTGCTGGTGGATGCACAGAGTAAGTATGCCGAGTTAAAAAATTTAATTTCATTATCGACTAAAGTAGTTAATTATTGAGAATTTCAACAACTTACGTTGTACAAAATATTGTGTTAAATATAACCTTACAGAATTATTATAACCAAACGTGCGTTTAGAGTGAGTTTATTTCGTGAACAGTAAATCGTACGGTTATTGATATATAAACATTTAATTTTATGAAAAAGTGAGTGAATAACAGAACAGTTATGGGTAAAATTTGTGTTGTAAAAAGTTGTCCAAGTGGACGTATTTAATTTTATATAATTTAATTTAATATTTGGCGCTTCTTTTAAGAGTTACCTTGATGCAAATGTGGCGCCATCCTAATTTAATCCATTTTGACGGACACTTTTTCATATACACAGATGACCCTCCTTACCTCTACCCTCCATACCATAAAGGGACAAATTAATTAACAAAAGAGTATTTATATTCTTTGGTACTGACAATGACATTGACATTTCAGTGATTTGGATTTGTTTTTAGTTGTATGAATCAGTATGAATCGTAGCATTAATTTCAAAAATAATATTTAAATTTAAAATACATAATTTTAATACATATTACATTTAAATATTTCTTTTGATTAGTGGGTTGCTGACGATTTGAGAAAAATAGTGTACTTTCAAAAATGTCGGATGATGAAGTAATTCGGTTTGAAATTACTGACAATGATTTACAAAATGAATTTAACCCAAACAGAAGGAAAGCTAAAAGAGAACAACAAATATATGGTGTGTTTATTTGAAAATTGTTATAATTCTCCATATACTAATTCTTTAGGTAATATTATGACTGTAGGTAGGTTTTCTTTATGTAATGTCAAGGCTGATTATTATTGTTTGAAGAATACTACGGGTGGTATCTACTACTACTAACCGGCAATTCGTAGGTATAGAGTACATAATGCTAGATAACGTTAACTATTTCCCTACAGTCCTCATTATTTGATGAATTTAATATAGCTTGAAATTTGAATTACAACTACAATTTTCTGTCCTATTTTGAGCCTAACCAAAATAACTTAGAATTATGGTAATTTGTAAGATAGTTCACTTATAAGCATATATTTGTTTAAAATGAAGAAGCTGTTGATAGCAGTCAAGACTGTACACTCTAATACTTGTTGCAATAAATAAGGTATATCACAATCAATATTGTGATATGGTATGAATAATATGAATCGCCTCTGTGGTCTAGCAGTTCAGGTGTTAGACTTGATTGCATGAGGTCCCGGATTTGAATCCCAGGTTGCCAACAAAAAGAAAATTTGGTCTTTCAAATTTTCTAAAAAAAAATGTAGTTTGAGATTGGATATGTGCCTGGTTGGTGATAGGCTTGCCACCTATCACATTGTGGGACTTAGTGTTTTCGACTAGTCGTGGGGGCCCTGGTTGTGCCTCTGCCTACATCTTCGGGGATATGGGTGTGAAGATACTTATAATATGGTTCAAGTGCAAGAGTACTTCATAATGTATCTAAAAAATTGCCTATATTATTATCTTCTATTGGTTATTGGATGTTATAGATATTAACCTTATATATAAGATACACAGAAAATGTTACAAATAATCAAAAAATTAATATTTTCAATTAACCTGACAAAACCTACCTATAATGTAGCTAATAAACTACATATTTATACTATAAAGTTGGGTTAAAAATGACCAATTCATACAGGAGTTATTATGTCACATTGCCAAATGGGCACATATCCAAACCCCGCCAAAGGACAACTTATTTTTATTAGAAAAGTGAAAAGTCACCTCAGAAAATACAATTTTTCTGATTCAGGGATTAAAACCGGAACTTCAATATGTCAAGTTTGACACCAGACCGCTAGACCTATTATTACTCATTGTTATAGCCTAGTATTTGTGTGCACCCAAATAAATGTGTAGTTCCAGCCTTTTTCCAGTGGCCATACCAAAATGGTCACAAAACTGCCGATTGATCACAAATTCCCCGTGTTGGTCCGGGCTCCTTTGCAGAATAGACCATCTGCCTTTCTTGCCAGGCAGCTCGTAAAAGGCGAGCAATGGTCTTATCATCACTAACACCGTAACATCTGACTAGGTGGTAGAGTTTGGCAGCGACTCGCCCGGAATGGTACCACCGCCTTACCTATTCCTGCCGCCATAACGTCATGACGTGTTCCGGTTCGGAGGGTAAAGTAGCCGGTAAACTTAGTTTTGCTCGAGGCCTAACATCCGGACCTCAGGTTGGCAACGCACCATTACCATCTTTGGTGTCTCTAGGCGGCGTGAATTTCTTACCATCAGGAAATCCGTCTGCTTGTTTTCCTTCCTATAACATAAAAAAAAAATCCTACCTGTTAAAATTAGTCTTTAGTAATGGCATGCTCTATAATTAATTTTCATAAGTGATAAGCACTTATCTATCATGCTTATTTACAATTATTTTTGTTTATTAGGTATGTGGGCAAAAGACAGTGATGAAGAAGACAATGAGGATAATGTTAGACAGAGAATACGGAAACCTAAAGATTTTTCAGCTCCCATTGGTTTTGTGGCTGGTGGGGTACAGCAAGCAGGAAAAAAGAAAGAAAAAAATAAAGGTACTTAAATAAATCCAATGCCAAGTTTTACTTACATCTCTACTTATTAACTGTTGTGGATTTATTAATTCCTATTTACATCACAGTAATTTTTTTTTTGAATGGCTAATTTGTTGCTAACAGCGAGGTTTTTACAACTTTACCGGGCTTTGTGGGCCGAGCACAGTGCTCAGCCTGAGACATCATTATTTAAATGGATTGGGCTGTTCCCTACAACGCCAGCAACAAGGGCTGTCTCCCAAGAGACCGTACCTCGACTGGGTGCTGCGTTCTGGCTACTGGCTGGACTTGATGATGGTGTAGTGTGATGTTGTTTCGTGAGTTTGTGTTCGGGTTGGAAGGGAGTATAGCGTTTGCTGCAGTTATTGGGTCCGGAGGATCCGATAACACTTGGCGGGGTCTTCTAAGATTGGTGGGTGCATTCGTGCCCGGTGTGTAGTCACTCGCCGGTGCTAACACTGGGTTCGGGTGGGCAGCCGTTATTTCAAAGTAATATTCCGATAGTTCTTTGAAATGCTGCACTATAGTGGGTAAATTGAGACGATGTAGGTCCTCGTTGCGAACGTACTACGGGGCACAAGTGGCAGTTCGCATAAACCTATTCTGAATTACTTGTAACTTTTTAAGATGGGTCGGGAATATATGCGCTAAAGCTACACTACCGCAAGCTACTATATTAGCCTATGTCTAACACAAGTTTTGTAAAGTGTCACTTTGTTACTAAGTTTCACAATTCCTTCAAACCTACTTAAGTTTACACATTTATTACTCTTTTCATACAAATACATTTATTTTGAAGACCCTTGACACCACACTTAGAAAATATCTAGCAATATTTTCATGGTTTGTCGGGCTAGGTATTTTATTATATTACACTATAACTAATGCTGTTGGCTCGGATCTGGGCTAATAGAAACTATTCTTATCTAATGAAATTATCTAATCCCAAAAATCTATTTACATACATACCCTTTCTACATTTTTTCTGTCTCTTTTTAAATACTTTTTATTATAGAACTAGAAGGATCTGAAGCTTCCACATCCAAACCAAAACTTGCATCAGTAGACAGTTCTGACGAGGAAGAAATGCCAGTGCCTGATGAGAGGGATACTGCTGGGATTAGGAAAGCTGGTCAGGGAATGAAATCATCAAACCTTGGTGGAAGTGTTGGAGCCTGGGAGCGACATACAAAAGGAATTGGAGCAAAATTATTGTTACAAGTGAGTATGATCAATTCGTTTTTGCATTACTTATCTATCCCGTGTTAATATGGGTCCAATATGATGCAAGTGGTCTATACTACCATTTGCATCTGAGTCAGTCAGCTCGTGATAGGCGAGCATTGGTAAAAATAGAGGTCAGTACATACAAGACCACTGGTGATGGTAGGGTCTACCGCCTTACCTTTTTCTGCCGCCGTACTAACACCTTCATGTTCCAGACCGGAGTGTAGGGTAGACTTTCTATACTTCAGTCATTTAAAAAAAATGATATATTGCAATTTATAGAATTTCCTAGTTCTATTACAGTTTAGTCTTATATTATGAAAGTGGTTGATGTGTATATTAAATTCACATCCCAAATTTCCAGTATCTCACCATTTTGGGCAGATAAATAAATATTATATGTAATTATATATAAATAAGTAAATAATTCAACATAATTAAAGCAATAAAGTTTGACCATCTTGGAAATTTTAAAGCTTTGATATTATTTTTCAGATGGGCTACAAACCAGGTAAAGGTTTAGGTAAAGACCTACAGGGTATATCAGCTCCAGTTGAAGCTACAGTGAGAAAAGGCAGAGGTGCCATTGGTGCTTATGGACCTGAAAAGGCTGCAGTAAGTTGATATTGTTTCGATTTATTTCAATAATAAAATAAAACTAATGAACCTAACTTTGTCTGCATTGAATTTTATAAAAACTTTAATTCCCTATTTTGCCATTTAAGCTGTTTGTTAAAATATGCATGAGTTATCTTTTTCTGTAATAAAAATATCACAATAAAAAACATCCACTCAAAACCCTTTCTAGTCAGAATACTACTTAAGGCTTCCCTCTGCGGCATTACTGTACAAATTTACTTCAATAACATATATCTCCACACATATTCAAATGATTTTATTTAAATATTAATTTGAAAATCATTTATCCCCACTGTTACAGTAAATAGACCATAATAAAATATATGCAGAAATTTTCTGGTAATGCAAAAAAAAAACGGTTCTGAAGTGTTGTAAAAACTTATATGTAGTTTTTTTTTCTGAAATGGAATAGTTAACGATGTTAAGTATGAATGAAATTTAATTATAATTAAGTGCCTGTGTTAAGCCTAATGAAACAAATGTTTAAAGAACTATTTAAGTAAATATTGGTCATAAGAATGTGTTGATAGTTACGATTGCTTTGAATTCTTATTTTCATTTAACTTGGTAATTTAGTGTCACGATTATTTTAGCAAAAAGCAAAGAAAGAAGAAGAACGTCGCCAGAAAGAAAAAGAAGAGGGTGAGAAAAGCAAAAGTGAAAAGACATACAATTGGAAGAAATCTCACAAGGGACGTTACTTTTATAGAGATGCTGCTGATGTAATACAAGAGGGAAAACCTACTATGCACACAATAAGCAGGTATTTATCAATTTATCAATATATAAAGATGGCAGTATCCCGTGGATTTAGCAAAGCATTCGCTTGAAAGTGCTGTGAAGTAATTTTATTGCAATTGTTTATAATGTTGGTTCTGAATGTATTTCACTAATGCTTGGTAAACGAATTTTTTTAATAATGTAAGATGCAGTTAATGGAGGGTTAACGAGTTTGGTGTAATGGATGAGTTTTGTATGAAACTTGAGGGTTAAGGTTTCGAGTTAAAGGTCGCTTATGTCGTAGTGAAGTGGCGATAATAAAGTAGCGATTGTGTGTGTCGGGTGCGGGTGCAGCAGCGAGCTGGCGCGCGTGCCCGTGATCGACCTGACGGGGCGCGAGCGGCGCGTGCTGAGCGGGTACGCGGCGCTGCGGGCGGCGGCCCCGCGGTTCGAGCACGAGCCGCGCCGCGACCTCACGCGCTTCGCCGCGCCCGCGCTGCTGCACAACCTGCACCTCTTCCTCGACTGCTGCGAGCAGGTACGCCCACTCAACGCCAACACGCCTACACGACTGGAGCGATTTCATTCATTTTTTTGTGCTCGAGGTGATTCGAGAATTGTTCAGGTTCACTATTTGGTCCACTGGAAACATGTTTTTTAGTTAATTTTTTATTTTAGCTACTATCGGAGCATTGAATATTATGTGGAAGCTGTTATTGTCAAGCAATACGAAGTTTGCCGGGTCGCTAGTGTTCATGTAAATCTACATAAACATTAAAGCTTTCGAGTAATAAGTTCTGTACATTAGTGATACATATTTGAAGATAAATAAAAAATAGACATAAATAAATCGTAATAAGCAGCACAATGCATTTTATTATTATTATTTTTTTTAATTTTATTTCTATAAATTTTAAAGAAAGAAAAAATTTCGCCCCAGACAGGATTTGAACCTGTAACCTTTCGTCTCAAGCCGACGAATGCTCTAACCAATTGAGCTACTGAGGATTCAAGTCCCGTGGCGAAATTTTTAATTCCTTTCTAACCCGTTAACGCGGGTAGTTATGTCCTATAGATACACTGTCTGGGGCGAAATTTTTTCTTTCTTTAAAATTTATAGAAATTTATCCCAAGCACAGGGCAAGTGCTAAAATAAAAAATTAATTTTATTTTTTTATATTTTAAACATTACAACGGTTTGAAACTTATAAAGTCTCGTAGTGTGCACAATCTCATAACGACCCTTTGGCAAATCGGTAAAATTGTACCATGTGACCGCCTCGTTGGTCGAGTGGCTAGCATAAACGCCTAACTACACCGACTAACCGCGAGGCTCGGTTTCGATTCAAGACGAGGGCAGGCATTTGTGTGATCAACATTTAAATGTCTGCATTTCCGGGTCTGGGTGTTTATTAAATTTATTCTGGTATCTGTTTAAGTATTTCTATGTATTGGTATCATTGACTAACACCCATAACATAAACATATAATTAACTCACTTTGGGCTTAGATTCAACATGTCCAGAGATATTTATTATTTATAATTATTGTTATCTGTGACGTATCTTCTTTTATATCACAGACCTATTAATGTTATGTAAGGGGCTACGACCGCCGGCTCCATAGTCTGATAAGTGTTAAACAACCCAAACAATTTAAAATTGAGAATGAGACGACTTTCACTAAATAAACACTAGCATGTGTTAATTCGGCAATACTCTAAACACACACAAACATAAGTTACCACTCCACGCCCACGTTTGTTGATGACCATATTTTGCTACTGCAATGCGAATCGCGCAGTGTTTAGGGAGCTGATTATATATCTCAGTTATTAATTAAAATGGAAAAGTGAACATCAAATAGCTGTCAAATGACGTGTTTTATATTTGCTATCTCCAGTGACCAACAGAAATACAATAGAGACAGCAAACACAAATGACGTCATTTGACATCTCTTTGATGTACACTTTTCCATTTGGAGTTGATAACTGAGATACATAATCAGCACTTAGAACGAACTAGAAATTTGTGTCTATCTGTACCATTAGAAGGGAGCGATACACTCATCACACATACACATGATCACTACGATCATCGCCACTTACGAACAGCTTAATCCTTTGCATGCCGGAACGCGGATCCGCGCAATCCAGTTATACTGCAGCGTTAAAGTCACGACATACCAGAGGTTAAACTACAACCGTCTTATTCATAAAAATAGACTAAAATACTCTAAGAACCTAGTATTATAGTTTTTTTTTACACTGTGATATAGATCAATTTCACTTTACTCTTACTTTTATTCTTTGTTTATTAATAAAAGAGTAGGGGCCTCACAGCTGCATTTTCGATCTTTTACAAATTATAAAAGCCCTGAAATCATAATGTTTATTTGATATTGAGATCGGGATATTCGGAACGGAATACGCTTGACCCCAGGTCTGCAACTATATCAATGTCCAATTTTATCAAAAATCGTCTAGCAATTTAGTCGTTTAGTGTAGCAGACACACAAACATTTAACCTTTGTAAACTTAGTGTGCACGACGACCAAAGACAGTAGCATACGACCATAGACAACTAGACGGTATCGGCGGGAGTGACCCAATCCGAAGGATGGCACGCGTTGGTACCTTAC
>NJDC01023710.1:30008-45564 GCA_002245475.1 Calephelis virginiensis | reverse complement strand
AATAGATAATTTTAAAAGCATTGTGTAATATTTTCTTTTATTACCTATTCTAAGAATAAAAAATATAATGACTAGTTCTGCAATAACACTTATTCTGAAGTAGAGCTGCTGAAGAACCCAGGTTGATGAATGCTAAATTGGAACTATTTTACTTAGCCACCGAAGAAAATATTTTTTATGTTACATCAGCTAAATCTATTTAAAACTCAAAAAACTAATGTTTAGTTAAAACCACATTTATTTGTTAACAAAGAAGCAAATTAAAGACATTATTCTAGATAAATTTTGTATGTGTTTTTATGTTGCTGTATTTGATAATGCAGCAGAACATAAATTGGAAGAAGATTGAGGAAGAGATTCAAAATACTCAAGTCGGCAGTCACTAGTTTGTTCCCAATTAACTTTCTTTACCATACTGCATAAATGTATAGTTATTTATGTTGTCTGGCATACATTTTCAAAAAAAAGGATTATGTGGTTTTATGAAACCACGGCAAAAGTGAAACTTGATCTAAACTATAGACTCCTCTATATTGGCCTCGGCTGCTCTGAAGTCACCGTCACGCGACATGCGACACACAGACCAAAAATTTTTAGACAATGTAATAAAAGTTTCACCTTAAAAATAGTAGAAATTGTTGACTAAATTCTGAGCAATTGCAGCTATAAATGCTCACTAAAGACATTCATACCTATAGATAACATATATTTAAAATATGTATATATTACATAAAATGGTAGTATAAAACCAGTTGCTTTGATTAGCATTATTAAGTATTAAGAGCCTTACTAATATTTAACAACCATGAGGTTGGGCCATTGAAGACACATTAACATTTAGAAGTTTTAAAATTTACTATGCCATTTTCACTTGCAAGGCTCCATATTATGTGCCAAATTTGAAATGATCTTAGTGGTAGCACCCAATTATATGTAGATAGAATAAAAGTCACCCACAATTAATTTATGTTTTAACTCAATAAAATCTTGTTTATTTGTATTTTATTACTTTTACCAAGTACTTTTGCCAATTAAGTTACACTTCTCTTAATTTTTCTTTTCCAGTAAAATTAAGCATACAGGTTAAGATAATACTTGCTTGCTTGATAATGTTTGCTTCCATAATAATAGTTAATGAAGTGTATTCATTAGCTTACTTGTTATGAATTAATAATAGGAGGAAAATTTAGCTAGAAACTTCTTTTACTAAATTATTATCTCAGTGACGTCCATCAAGGACATATGGATGGAATTTTGATTCATACAGACATATTTCCAGACATATATTTTGCAAATTTGTATGGCAAAATTGCTGCTGAAAAGTTTACTTCTAGCTTAGTATAACTTTATCTTTGACCAGAATATCACTTTTGCATCATGTGTTTCTTTGTGCTAAGCTATTACTTATAAAAGAAATCAGTCATCACCTTTTCCGGTGAAGTTTATCATGAAAATTAGGGTTTTACATCCATTAAAACAACCACTTCATAAGGGCTACACTCAGACATACCTAAAGTGTTACAAAGCCATCCATAAAATCCTTTTTCAAAATCACATACATCTTTCCACCAATTAGTACCACTAAATGTAAGTTGTGCTATCCCTGCATATATTCCTAATCCAATTGTAAAAATTGCAATTAAAAATGGATATGACATTATCACAATTGGAGCTAAAAATACTTTTTTTATGCAACTGAAATCCTCTGTCACATGTGTAAATATGTTATACCACGACATTGTGCCCATGTAAAATGAGTACAATGCTGACAAAAATGCTACAAATGGAATGCAAAATAAAGTAAATATAAAAATATGAGGCCCATTGTATAGAGAACATTTTGACACATCCATTTTGTTATACTCGTCGGCCACAATAGCTGCTTCAATGATTTCCAATTCCTCTCTTGATATGTTCAGTTTAACATCAACATTTTGTCCTTTCTTTTTGCCTCTCTTAATAGTTCCAGTCATAGTTAGATATCCATCTTTGTTTTCTGTAAATGAACAAGCTTGAGATATTGATTCCTCAGATTCAACCTGCAGTGCTGTTATTTCATTGTCTGTTATTTCACTCTCTGTGATTCCAGGTACTATGTTAACTCTCTTCTTCCTTTTTGCACTATTTTTGAGGCTATCAGTCAGAGTGCCCATTTCAAAGCTATTCTCAGATTGAGTTTGAGACAAACTATTCGGTGTAGCTGATGAGCTTTCATAGTTATCCGAATTTAAAAGTTTGCTGCTTTTTTGAATATCATTATCCTGCATATCTCGCAGGTCTCCATGACTAGAGCAAGCGTCAGATGAATTTTCATATATTGGTGATAGGTCTATGATTTCCCGGCTGCTGTTTATAGTAGATAAAGGCTGGTAGCCATTTTTTTGCATGTTGAAAGATTTGTTGTCATTACTGGCTTCATTAGTATCTTCATCATTATCATTGATTATTGGCAAGTTTATTTTCATGTTGGACTTTAAACCTTCCATTGTAGAGTGTATAATTCCGTTGACCACATATTCCGACACGGGAGACAGCCCATTTATATGTTTAGTGGAATCATCTGACGCACCCTGTAGTAATAGTAAAATTTAATTAAAATAGAAATACACTTAGTGTGAATTACTACAGATTGTAGGGCCCAGGATTTTCAAAATATTTTCTGTATTATTGTTGAAGTTTTTACAGTATTTACTAATATTACATACCTGTACACTAATTATGTGATCTACATGACTAGGTGTTGAATTTTGCCTTTTCCCGTTGCGTTTTTTTGGTAAAATAAATAGTGGTTGTTCCACTTTTGCCATAATAAACTGCAAACTGAAATATTTTCTGTTATAATTATGATTTTTACAGTACCTATTGTAACTTGTAGCATCAAAAAACAATTTTGAAGTTTGGTTTGACAATTGACATTTGACATCAGCTATGCCATTTTTTTTAAGTTAATTTGCCCCTTTCTGGGGCCGGCTAAGACCTTTAGGCCATGCTGCCACGTCTTCCGTAATAATAAATTCTTTTTTTTTAATTTTTTTTTCTTTTTAATCGCCTCTGTGGTCTAGCGGTCCGGGTGTTGGACTTGACTGCATGAGGTCCTGGGTTCGAATCCCGGGTCGGCCAACATAAAGAAAATTGGATTTTTCCAAATTTCTAATTAAAAAAATGTTGGTCGGGATTAGAAATGTGCCCGGTTGGCGATAGGCTTGCCACATATCACATTGTGGGACTTAGTGTCTTCGGCTAGTCGTGGGTGCCTTGGTTGTACCTCTGCCTGCCTCTTCGGGGATATGGGCGTGAAGATACTATAAATTCTTTTTCATATTAAAATTTTAAATTCATTTCTTCAGTTTCTTAACATATTGTCTTCCCCTTTTTAAAAGTCATTTCCTTCACTAAGACAAAGCTTATTTGAGTCCTTCAATACGTCTTTAGTTTTAATTTCTTGAAGTTTACATATTATGTTTCTCCGTTAATTTGTTTTATAGTACGTCAAATCCTTGAATTACGATTATTTTCACACAAATTATAAAACTAAAATTCTGAACACCAAAATCATCTTCTTTCATGTTGGCGCCAAAACTTCTACGACAGTGCAAAAAGTATTTTTAATATCCTTTTTTTAACCTCTATATTTTATACTAGTCTTATATTATGTAATAAACCCATATCTTAATATTTCATGTCTTTTTCTAGTTTCATCTTCAAGTTTCTTTCTTGTTCAGGCCTCTGCCTCTTCTGTCGTGATAAAACTCTACAATAGTCTTTCACTAGTATAGTTTATTTACTAAATCACATTTGCACACAACTAAGTAATATTTACACTTTAATTAGTAAAAGTAAAAGATACACTTTAATTAATTTACAAATTATACATTTTTACATTATATTACACATTTTTAGCTTAAAGATTGGAGGGAACCCTCGAAAAGCGCGCCTTCGCCCTCCAACCGTTCCCGCCAACCTCCTTTACTTGTTTTCTCAGCTATGCCATATCTCACTCTTTACAGATTACGAAAATGATTAAGGGTTGAGTAGTCTATCTTGGCGCACCTTTTGTAGGTAAGAAACAGTCGTAGCTTATATAAGCACCATAGAAGTAACAGGTGTTCCACTGTCTTGTAGCTTATTATGCAAGTGAACCGACAAACCTACCTTTCAGACTGGAACATAATGACGACATAGTCATTATGGCGTCAGGTATATTATGGCTGAATAATGGATACCTACTCGGTACTTGTTTTTTGGGAAATATTTAGTTAAATTGTGTAAGTGTACGCAACTTATCACAATGGACCTTTTATACCATACCTGCATTTTCGGATGGATGGATTTAAATTAAAAATGACCACATTACGCTAATGATGTTCACAGCTAAATTGCTAACTAGGCATTACTTCAGAATATATTATTACACATGTGGCACTTTTAAAGTGCGGACTTGTTTTTCTGGTCTGTCTGGTCGGCCATGTTAATTTTCACTTTGTTATTAACAATTTACTTAAGTTAATAATAATCAACCTCGATTAATAAATTGGGAAAAAAATATGATTATTTTTTAAACAACGCATTTATTTATAACAATTTTTTAAATAATATGGGATAAAAAATATTAAAAATCATTTTTAAGTAACTTATGATCATAAGAAAACTGACTAATGGCAATATATATTATTATATTTTTTTATAGCAATTATAAAAAAAATATTTCTGAGAGCGAGTAAAAATTGAGAGAGAAAGGAAATTCTGTTACTATGAAGTATGACAAACTAATAATACATAATAAAAATACAGATTTACCTGGCAACAAGAAAAGAACTCCACCAAGTTCACCAAACTACAAATACCTTACACAATTGGAACCAACCGCCCAAGCTAATAAAAAGAACAAAACCCAAAAAGGGCTGCACAGAACATCGAATGTACCAGAGAAACTTATCAAACCCAGGAATTCTCAGTTTCCTAACAACCAAAAACCAAAACAAAAATAGCCAGAATGACTCACAAAATAAACAAACGAACAAAAATAATAGACAATAGCAATCACCGTCCTCTCTCACGGAAAACACATCACAAATGAAAACGAATAATTAACTACATTTTTCAAGCCAGCCGGTCCCCGTGGAAGATTAAACCCTCCAGAGAAAACACTAGCACTAAATAAAAAAAATATATATATATTTATTTTTAATAAATTTAAGCCTAATTAATTTAAGTAATAAAATCGTGGTTGCCGGGGAGTTTGTTTCGCCGTTTCTTCTCCCGACGGGCTAGGTTTGGAAACGGTGGTAGTGTACGGTAGATAGGACTAAAAATTAATCTACCTTTAAAATAATTTATAACAAATTATGAAACTGATGTTCATAAATAAATAAAATGTTTATTAAAATGTAAATAAGGGATGTGATTTAAATGTACATTTTTATAGAAATATTTAACTTCTTGAAATTAACTAAATATTTGCACACCACAATGTGGTAGAATATGTTGTATTCTTAAATATCACACACATATTCCGCAAATAAATAATTTTCATTTCATTTCATTTCATAGCAGTTTTTTCAAACACTGCTAAAGAAAATCATCACAACACCTTATACATAGCAACATACAACACAAAAATTCTGTCGACTTACCCACATCCACTGGAGCTAACTTATTCTTTAAAAAACGTAAAATACGATATAATTGGTCATTCAGTAGGTAGAAAACTCGGAAATATAATAGAAGAACACGACGAATTCATTTTCTACTATATCGGAGAAACACCTGGACTATACGGAGTAGGCTTTATTGTCAAAAAATACGTATGAAGTTTTATAGGATTGCCGGGAAGAGTAGCGCTGCTGACGATGCGCACCAACAACTTAGACTTAAGCATAATTCAAGTTTATTCCCCAACACGGGCCTCGAAGGATGAGGAACTAGAACTCTTCTACAACACTGTTAACAAAGCTATACGACTCGCAGGTAAATATATTATAGACATGCGCAATTTTAACGCCAAAATTGGTCAACCCAAATCAAACGAAACCATCACTGGTAACTTCGAGTACGGAAATAGAAACTGCAAAGGAGATAGACTCATTGATTTCGCGTACGAGAACAATCTAGCCATTATGAATACTTTTTACAAACAGAGATGGACTTGGAAATCACTCGACGACAAAACAAAAAAATTAAATAGACATTTTAACAAACCTACCAAAATACGTAGACAATATACAGGTCCTAAACATCACTTACCCTTCGGACCACAGACCTGTTAGGGCAGCATTCAATATATTTGCAAGGTCAGTGACTAATGACTGAATTATAGACTTAATTAATACCGAAGACATGGCAGAATGGCCTAAAAGTTGCCGTAGCCGGTCCAAGAAAGGAGCAAATTAACTACCAACTAAAAATAAAAAGGAGTTCTAGCTAGACATGTGATAAGTCGTTACTTTTCAATCGCCGTGACCGTCGTTCCAGTGACAAGAAAGTAACGTTAAAAATCTCTCAGCATAATACATGTTACCAAGGTTATACATTTCTTTATTTTAGGTAGTTATCGATACAGTTATCGCTTCGAATATAATAAGGCAAACGAGTCACACTAGTCTTCCAAGTAACGCAATGCCATTTAGCCGGATTTCAACAGACTTTTAAAAAGGAGGATTATTTCATTTTCTCAATTGGCCTTATTCTTTTTATTTTTATTTTATGTATTTTCCAATTATACAAAAGAGAGAGAGAGAGCTTTAATTTAAAATATTTTTTACATTTTTATAGGCTTACGACTGTTGTATTTAAATCAGTGTTGATAGTAATAATTTAAAAACATACCTAGATAGCGACGTCAAACATGACGTGTTGCTATCACTGCGATCGAACGACGTTCCGGAACGGCAACGGCATAGGTATCTACGTACTTTGAAACGTAGTTCCTTGTTGACAGATCACAGCGGTCACGTTGATCAGCGGATTACAGTGACTTATTCACTGTGAAGTTATTTAATGCCCACCTCTAGTTCTGGCGCCATCGTGAACGAAGATGGCCGTAATTTTTTCACAATTATTGAATTAAGTGTAAATTTTAAGTAAAATTAGTTATTTTAGGTGGATTGCCACCTAGTTTAATTTTGTTCAGTGAAAGTGCACAAATGAAATAATCATGAAATTAGTGTATCGTGAATGTCCTCGCTGCCGCCATATCTCCGAAAGTGATCTTTTGTAAAATGATCACCGCTTTACTCAAGAAACGCTTTGTAAATAGTGACTAATGGCTTTATAAGAATAAATAATACGGAAAACATGTGACTAATGACTGTATAAGAAATAATTAATACTGAAGACGTGGCAGCACGGCCTAAAGATCTCAGCCGGCCACAAAAGAGGCAATAAATTAAAAAAAAAACGAGTTTTGGCGCCATCGTGAATGAAGATGGTCGTAATTTTTTCACAATTATTGAATTTAGTGTAAAATATGAGTAAAATTGGTTAATTTAGGTGGGAATTAGTTTGATTTTGTTCAGTGAAAGTGCACTAATGAAATAATCACGAAGAAATTTGTGTATCGTGAATTTCCTCGCTGCCGCCAAATCTCATAAACGAGCTTCTGTAAAGAAAACACCGCTTTACTCAAGACCCAGACAAGACTGTGTAAATAATGACTAATGACTGAAATAAAGAATTAACAGGAAAGACATAAATTGAAAATATATAACAAGAAAAAGATTTATTAATACGGAAGACGTGGCTGATGTAAGACGTGTATGGACACAGATCCTTTGCCTTTCCCCGACTGGGATAAAATTAAAAAACAACAAATAAAAAAAAAGAAGAAAGTATTTCATTTGACATTTCTCGCATTTCTTTTCCAGTGTTGCCAGCATAGTAGATTTTCCACTAAATCTGGTGGTTTTCACCCCCCTATAAGTGGCGAAATATTGCTTTTAGTGGCTGGTGTTTTTTTCTAGTGGTTTAGTAAAATTGAGTCTCACGTATTTACAAACAAAATCATTCGACATTGAACACTAATATTCGTCAGAGAATCTTACTTGTTTTGCTTCGTTTTATATTTCGCCTTATTTAATTATATTTTTAGGCAAGACTAATCCACTGAAACGATGTTCAGTTTCTTTTTTTGCATGGTCTACCTTTTTTTAGTCGAATCGGTGTTAGTTTATGGGTATACTTTACTCTCTCTACTACAACTTTGGTTAACATTGTGACGAGTGGTGTTGGCCAATGCAGATGGCCATCATTTAGAACAGTTGTTTGGTGTATGTGGGAGTGATAGTACACCAGTTGGTACTGTGATACTTGTGTGTCGTCGGATTTTATGAGGAATTAAACGATTGTGGCACAGTTATGGTTACCACTTACCGAATCCACATATATTGTTAGTATAGGTATATCAACATAGACATGATAATAATTTTACATTCACTTTCCATCTAATCACCCTCTTTTGAATGGGAATGGGTAAAAACTTTTAAACTCGCGTCAGGACACGTGACCTGATCGAACATTCGTAAGACGGATGGAGAGTAAACAGCCGGCACGGCGGAGGACAGGAAGTATCCCCCTCTCTTTCTATGGCGTGGCGAAAATATATGCCTGCGCCTGCTGTTTCGTTTAGTTGGCGCAGGGTGCTTGTGAGAATGCTCGTGTTGTCATGTTTGTGTTGGATAGCGCAATAAATGAGTAGTATATAATAGTATATTTTACCACATAAATGATAGTACTTTCATAATGATAACTAAAGCAATTCGTGCAAAATTATTCCCTAACTATTCCAAAATATTAAAAATGTACAACGTTATTATTCAAGTTTTCACTTCTGCCGGCACTCCAATAGTGCAACCCTTCGTTTTTGATGAATGTTGTAGGTCTCAGTGGCCAAATTACACATATTTATTTTTAATCATTAAGAAAACACTAGTATTGTTAGTTTTATTCAATGTTGCTTATACATAAATAAAAAAAAAACATTTATTTCTTGTTTTAACACCGTGCGTAAGTTATGAGTGTTTAATCTTTCGTTGTAAGTATATATAAATATCAATGGCCAAACTACACAAATTTATTTGTAATCATAAAGGAAACACTGAGTTTGTTGGTATTATTTAATGCCACTTACCCATAAATAAAAAAAAACAATTATTTCTTGTTTTAGCACCGTGCATAACTTATGAGTGTTTAATCTTTCTACATAGAAAGATTATAACTAGCTCAAATTCTTTGCTAAGGGATGAACAAAACAAAGTCAAAATGTATCTATTACTATCAGTTATCCCGGCTGAACCCCTCCTGAGTGAACAAATTTCTATTTTTTTCGAGAAACGACGTAGCTTATGTTCACCAGGAATAACGTTTGGCTCATAATGGCAATTTTTGTTTTAAATCAATAAAGTAGTTTCGGTTCCAATACAAACGAACAATCATATCTTTCTTATTTATAATCATTATAGATAGTGCAGATGCCATACTTTGTTTTTTTTAGAAGAGGAGGCAAACGAGCAAGTGGGCTACCTGATGGAAAGTGATCACCTCCACCCACGGACATCCGCAACACCAGAAGTATCACAGATGCATTGCTGACCTTTAAGGAATGAGTACGCTCTTTTCTTGAAGGTTCCTAAGTCATAATCGTTTGGGAATACCGCCCTCAGTAATTGATAGGTGTTATACGGGGCAAGAAATGTCTTCGGAATCGCACAGTTGTAGACCGCCACGCATCGAGATGATGGGCATGATACCTTAAGCTCCGACGCGATGTCCGAAGGTGGAAATCAGCGGCTGGAATTAAACCAAACAACTCCTCAGAACATTCTCCATGATAGATGCGGTAGAGAACACTGAGTGACCCAACATCTCTACGCAACGCTAAAGAATCAAGCCGATTGGTAATTGCCCGGTCATTGACAATTCGAATAGCCCTACGTTGAATGCGGTCAAACGGAAGGAGCTGGTACTGAGGAGAACCTGCCCAGAGTTGAGAACAGTACTCCATATGAGGCCGAATTTGCGCTTTATATAGTTGTAAGCAATAGGCCGGCTTGAAATACTGTCTCGCTTTACTAAGCACACCAAGTTTTTAGAGGCTATTTTAGCCTTCTCCTGCAGATGACCATGAAATTGAACATTGTTCAAAATGTCAACTTCGAGTATACCAATGCAGGCTGTGGCAGAAAGGGAAACGCTCTCAAATCGAGGAGATGCGACAAAGGGAGTCTTTTTAGCGGAAAACGCGCAAACTTTTGTCTTGTTAGGGTTAAATTGCACCAAATTGTGCTGGCCCCAAAACGAAATTTCAGACAAAAGATTGTCAATTTTAGACACAAGTTGGTCCCGGCTCTCGATGACATGTTCCCGCGATATATTATGTCGGCCAAAGTATAAGGCTTCCCCAGTAGTGTCGTCTGCATAGCAATGAGTGTCACTAATTTGCAACATGTCATTGATGTGCAGAAGAAACAAAGTAGGAGAAATCACACAGCCTTGGGGAACATCAGCATTGACAGGTTTGGACTCCGAGCACGCACCTTAGACAACGACCTTGATGATACGCCTCGTCAAAAAACTATTGATCCATGTACATAATTTCTCAGAAAGACCGTAAGAAGGAAGCTTTGATAGAAGCGCCTTGTGCCACACCCGATCGAAGGCTTTCGCTATGTCCAAACTGACAACCAATGCTTCTCCCTTGCTTTCGACTGCTTGCGCCAATCGGTGTGTTAAGTAAACTAAAAGATCACCAGCTGAACTACCACGACAGAAACCGTACTGACGATCATTTAACAGCTGGTGCTCCTCTAGGTACCTTAAGAGCTGGCAGTTTGTTATGGATTCCATAACTTTGGAAAACAAGGAAGTTATAGGCCGGTAATTGGACGGATCTGAGCGGTTACCTTTTTTAGGGATCGGATGTACTAAAGCGGTCTTCCTTGAATTCGGTACAATGCCTGATGAATAGGAGAGCCGGAAGAATCGCGTTAAAACCGGTACTAGCTCAGGAGCACACACTTTGAGAACAACCGGAGGGATACCATCGGGCCCACTCGACTTGTTGATATCCAATGAAATAAGTGTTCTACGCACTGAACTCTGCAGAACCTTTATTTCTGGCATAGACACTTCACACCGCGCGATGGTCGGCGGCGTGTTTCCATGGTCATCTAAAGTCGAGTTGGAAGCAAAGAGGGAGCCTAGAAGTTCAGCTTTCTCTTTCGCATCATGGGCCAGCGAGGCATCACTCCGGTGTGAAGATGGTAAAGATGGCTTTGCGAAATTTCCTTGGACAGCCTTGGCGAGAGACCAGAACGCTCTTGTTCCCGAAGGTAAGCGGGCCAGTTAGTCGCCAATTCTGCCAATATGCTCGGACTTTGCCCTAGCAATAGCTCTTTTGAAAGACCTAGAGGCAGAATTATACTCCTCTTTAATCAAGCTGGTGTTTTCGTCACAAGGCTTCGCTGCCGTGGCCCAGGCCTGGTAGCATTTCCGCTTATGGCTAAGTGCCATATTACAGGGACGACTAAACCAAGGCTGGGATTTGCCACCAACAGGCACTGAAGAGAACGGAATATAAAGTTCCATACCCTGCAGCACCACATCAGTGACAGCATCAGCAACGATGTCTGGATCATCCAGCGAGAAGCAAATCTGCCTCCATGGGTAAGACGCAAAAAAAGATCGTATCCCGTCCCAATCTGCTGACCTATAATGCCACACTCGACGCTGGCCAGATGGTGGTAGCCGCACACAGGGTGGAATGGACACTGCACTCCGGACTCAGCAGTGGTCAGAAGATCCAAGAGATTCCACATCTGGAATTCGCGTGGGCGAAGTCACCAGTTGCGTGAGATCATAGGACAAGGCAAAGTCGTGAACAGATCTTCCCGGATGATCGGTGGAACGTGAACCAAGCCAATCAGCATGGTGGGCGTTAAAATCACCAAGAATCACGATCTCCGCGGATGGGATCTGCTCAGATGCAAAATCGGACGCCATTTGCATGTGCTCAACGAGCCGGTCTGTCTCGGCATTGCCGCTATGTGACCTGTACAGGCATTCGTAGACACGCGGGTGGTCTGAGCAGTCAACGCGCAGCCAAAGAATAGACAGGTTTTTGCCTTCAAGATTGCCGAGGCGCCGGAAACAAATATCCTCTTTGATGAAAGCGCACACGCCAGCCCGAGGTATAAATGAATGTTTCAATTTATACCCCGGGTAGGAGAGGTACGACGTGTCAGCCGGAGAAGATATTTGCGTCTCAGTCAAAAAGAGCAAGGCTGGCTTTGCCGTCTCCAGGTGTAAGTGGACGGCGTTCAAATTGGAGTGTATTCCCCTAATATTGCAGAAATCCACAACGAGCGGGGAAGGGGTCGCCGAAAGTTTTGTGCCCTGTTTGCCTCGAACATATTTAATTTTACGCCTAAATCGCCCCCCCCCCCCATAGTACGTGGGGCCAACTAGCGTTTCCTCGTTAGAATCCGCGGATTCTAAATTAGAAACACCAGGGGGGATTGGTCTCCACCACTAATGCAGGTGGTACCCCGCTGGGGACTAAAACTTTGAATTTGCGGCTCCATTATAAGATGAGGTGGGCATCCGGGACTCTCACCAACCAGGCGCAACGCAGCAGCAACGCTGCTACTTCACGCCGGTCTTAAGTGAAAGAGTGGTACGTCCCCGGACGTGCCGGCCCATTAAGCTGCAGCCATACTGGCAAACAGCATAACACTACCACTCGTGGTGGAACAATTCAAAAACCCCAAGTTTTTGGACCGTCCCACCAGTGGGCGATGGGGTCGTCACGTCTCTACGCCTATAAACGCTAACAGTAGCGCCACTCACCAGGTCCAATTGTATATTTAAATCATCCAGAAAACTGTCAAAAACTCATATAAATTTCAAACCAATCGGTTCAGCCGTTTAGAAATAATGTTAAATAGATAAGAACGAAAGGATAACTTTTACTATTTGTACCGTGGGAATGAAACATTTCACTATCGTAAAAAGTAGCCTATGCTCATCAGGGCAATGTAAGCTTCTAATTGTAAAATATTTTTATTTAAATTAGTCCAGTAGTTTCGGAGCCTATTCAATACAAACATACAATCAAATATTTACTCTTTGAGAAGGTAGGTAGGTATTTTGTTTAGAATGAAATTTTAATTTCATGATATCTTTTGAATTGATTGTTCGATTTGAATAATTTGAAAAGTAATCTCAAGGCATTGAAACAGACTTGAATATGAAATTATTTATTTGGATAAGTATAAGTGTATGAAAAACATGGTCCAAATATGGTCCCTATTTTTATCACCTTTTAAAATTTATGAAAGTAGTTGTATTGCCGTAAGCATAATAAATATATGGTATCGCGAACTTTTTTGTTGTGCATCAATCATCATTTTCATTCATCGTCATCAATTTCATTTTCATATCAAGCATCTTTTTGTGCTGTCATTTATAGTTTCCGCAGCGCATGCAATTAAAAATATATTGTAGATAACTTTCTTACGCCTTGTGTTACATTGTTGACGTTTGGGTAGAGATCCCGATTTTTTCTAGTTATAAACATAGCCCAAGCTCATTAGGGATAGTTTAGGCTTCTAATGGTGAAAGAACTTTTCAAGTAGTTTCGGAGCCTGTTTAATACAAACAAACAAACATATCTTTCCTCTATATTATTAGTATAGATAGCAGATTTCTGTTTTTGTCTTTCCTCTTTATGGTTTATTATCAGTATAGATTTCATAAAGTTAGGACTTAGGATGAGCATAGAATGATGTAAAGCTAGTCTAGCATCTTGACTCAATCAAAACCTTGCTTTGAAATAGTTCTGTTTACTTTATTATTTAATAACTGATACTTTTCGAAACACAAACTTTTAGTGGAAAATATGATGGTTATGAATCTAGGACCATTTCTTGTTAGTGGTTTTCTGGTGGTTTTAAGACATGAATCTGGTGGAAAGCCATTTAGCTGTTGGCAACACTGTTCTTTTCTTGTCAAGTGTTGAAAATGAGAATTGAGATGTTTAGTGTTTACATTCAGACTTAGAAAACTTACGATTTTAAATAAAAAAAGTAGACATCTTATCTGTAATCATACAAGAATAGTATTTGAACTTATCAGTAACCACGATGTTAAAGGCATGTTGTCCAAGATTGGTTTGTTCGTTTTTGTTACAACTCGTTTTCTAACATTCTAACCTCTTTTTAGGGGATGGTTAGTTTAGTAACTGGGGGAGCTTCTGGTTTAGGAAAAGCTACTGTTGAGCGGCTGGTCAAAAATGGGGGGAAAGTGGTAATACTAGACATTCAAAGTACTCGGGCTGAAGAAGTTGCAAAGAAATTTGGTGACAATGTCTTAACCTCTGTGGGGAGTGTAAGTACATTTTAAATAAATGAAAACAGTAAATATAAGCCTAAATAAATGTACGAATTGTATATAGAAGTTATGGGTTCAAATTCCATTCTAAATAAAGCTTGTGTTGAACCGTTAATGTGAATATTAATTCATAATTTTAAATGAAGATTGTGTTGAGGATGAAGTCATACATTGTTATCTATATCTTTTAGTAATTAGACAATACGTTAATGAAAAGACAAGAAAAGATTAAAACAAGTAATGCAGTAGGAACAAAATACAACTTTATAACTGTTACTAAATGTTTCTGACTAAGAATACACATTTTCATTTGTATCATATAAATGTAGTTTGTTTTCCCCAAAGCATAAGTTACCCTTTTAATACACACATGAAATTTATAATACGTTCCCACTTGCTCGTTTGCCTCCTCTTATATAAAAATAATAAATGATTATTGTGCTCTGATCCTCATAGTAATTAAAAAATTGACAAAGAATTTAGAAATAATTGTTTCCGGCTGTAATAAAATCTGAGAAATTTACTTGCATTACTTGCTTTTTGCTATACTTTCATTATTTGTACACACTTTTATAATTTTATTTTATGTATAGTTGTAGTTGTATTGTAGGTGACATCAGAAGAAGATGTTTGTAAAGCACTACATTTAGTAAAGACAAAATTTGGTAGACTGGACACACTTGTGAATTGTGCAGGGTATGCACAGACTCGACAGGTGTACAACTTTTTAAAAGACAAAGAATGCGAAATGGATGACTTTAACAAATGCCTTCAGGTAACTATCAAACATTAGTGATGTAAAACTATTCGCCCAGAATGTAAAATCTTGTTCTATGTGTAGGATATTTTCTACATTTATCACGACAAATTACACAAATTAACTTATTTCAAAGTAAGCAAATTATTTTAAATTTTTTTATTATATAAATTGCCTCTGTGCTCTAGCAGTCCAGCCTTGGACTTGACTTCTTGAGGTGCCCAGTTTGTTCCCTGGGTCAGACAACTAAAAAAAAAACTAGAAAATGTATGTTTTAAATTTTCTAACAAAAATAATGTTGCCCTGGATATGAGTCCGGTTGGCGATAGGCTTGCCATCCACCCCATTGTGGGACTTGGAGTCTTTGACTAGTCGTGCTTGCCTTGGTTGTGGCTCTACCTACCTCTTCAGGGCTAT
>NJDC01023710.1:0-29975 GCA_002245475.1 Calephelis virginiensis | reverse complement strand
TTTTAAATTTTTTTATTATATAAATTGCCTCTGTGCTCTAGCAGTCCAGCCTTGGACTTGACTTCTTGAGGTGCCCAGTTTGTTCCCTGGGTCAGACAACTAAAAAAAAACTAGAAAATGTATGTTTTAAATTTTCTAACACAAATAATGTTGCCCTGCATATGAGTCCGGTTGGCGATAGGCTTGCCATCCACCCCATTGTGGGACTTGGAGTCTTTGACTAGTCGTGCTTGCCTTGGTTGTGGCTCTACCTACCTCTTCAGGGCTATAGCAGTAAAGATCCTTTTTTTTAATTTATATGCGGTGCTTTTATCAATCATTTACAAATCATTTTATCAATGCAGGATTTTTCACTTCAACTGTCAGGATAAAAAGAAGCAATTGCTAATTTTTTATTGTCAAATATCACAATAATATAATGCATTTATGCATCATTCACTAAAATTATATATCCAAACTAAGTTTATACATATATATTATTAGCTGTTGCTTGTGGCGTTGCCTGCATGGTCCCACAGGATTATTATTTTGGAATAAAAACTATCCTATATGGTAATCTAAGTAACCCTCTATGTGTGTATTAAATTTTATGAAAATGGGTGCAGCAGTTTTTGTGTGAAGGAGTAACAAACAAACAAACTTTTGCATTTATAATATTAATAGGATAATAAACAATTATTCAATGATCTAAACATGTCTATATTTTGTGAATTTACACGGTTAACAGAATAGGAAAAGAGCATATGAAGCATGATAATCTTTAAAACAAGTTTCAGTACTGAGAATTTAAACGCTTCCTGTCATTAGCCTAGTTCAAAATATTGTGAAGTACTTGATTGAGTTTCATAAAATATAGATGAAAATGTGATTTGGTTCAATTTTTCTTTTTGTTATAGGTAAACACTATAGGCACATTTAATACAATAAGGCTAGCAGCAGGGCTTATAGGGAAAAACAAACCATCTGAAGATGGGCAGAGAGGAGTTATAGTAAATACTGCTTCCACCATAGCCTATGAGGGTGATATTGGTCAAGCAGGGATTGCAGCATCATCTGCAGCTATTATTGGCATGACTTTACCTATAGCCAGAGATCTGTCTTCACAGGGGATAAGGGTTGTTACAATAGCACCAGGTAAATCTTTGCTTCACTTTTTATTGTATAAAGTTTAATATCTGACTTATTGAAATTAAAAATTTGTGTTTTTATCTGCATTACTTTCATCAATAAAAAGAAAAAAAACGTAATGAGAAATTTTTAGTATCTTCAAAGTAATGTTTAGTCGTATTACATATTGTAAAAATGTCAGTGGAAATCATCATCATCACCGTCAGCTGGAGGGTGTCCACTGCTGGACATAGGCCTCCCCCAAAGAGCGCCACAAGTCACGGTCACCAGCCGCTTGTATCCAGCGACTCCCCGCGACTTTGATTAAATCATCAGTCCACCGGGTAGGAGGTTGTCCAACACTACCTTCTCCAGTGCGGGGCCGCCACTCGAGAACCTTTCTTCACCAGCGGTTGTCAGTTCTGCGAGAAATGTGGCCTGCCAATTGCCACTTCAGTGGAAATACACATACTAAATTAAAGACGGCCAAACAAGACATATCTTATTTTAAAAGGACCAGACAAGACATGTCTCAATAGAAAAGTAAAACAAATGTTTATCTACGGATTGTGGGAGTAAATATACAAAGTACAAAATAATAAATTAATGTTTTATGAAATTTCAAAGTATGGAAATTATATGCTTGATATTAATGCTTGACTGGCACTGATAGTTGACAATACTAATACATTGTAATAAATTTAGTTTTTTTTTTCAGGCATATTTGGTACACCACTAGTTCAATATTTACCAGAAAAAGTAATCGAATTTATCAAAAGGATGACACCATTCCCATCAAGATTAGGGAAACCCGAGGAGTTTGCCCATCTTGTTACTAGTATAGTCGAAAATTCAATGTTAAATGGCTCAGTTATTCGGTTAGATGGCGCTCAAAGATGGTTTCCATTATAATGTTAATAGTAGAGTTATAGTTGGTAGAGTTATACAGATCGCTGGACTGGTACCCACTACTGTCGACATATCGACAGAGCTTGCAATTATTGTGTTCCTGTCTGAGGAGATCTAGGTTAAATTTTAAAATATTGATTAAGGAGCAATGTAATAAAGATACTATCGGCCGCACTTAGAGCCGTCAACCAACATTTATAGAAAATAAGTTACATACTGAGTGCGGCCGTAAGTATATATAGTATTTGCTGTGTTTTATTTTACTTAAGTATCAGCCAATTTTATATCCCAATTTCAAGTATTAAAATACGCTTATACTTTCTACGCGCTTTGCAAATTCTTAGGAAGGTGGAGATGGCATAACCCCATTGTGTGCTAGTGGAATTTAGTTTTTTAGATGTGGGATAAATATCACCGATTAGTCATGTTAAATCCGACAGAGGTAGTTACTAGTAGAGTGCTCTAGTTTGGCTAGGGTCAACGCCACCTTCTTATCTTTTGTCTGTCTCCAATTATAAATACTAGTAGTCGCCCATTGGTCGAAATTCGACCATAATAAATTTTAATACTTATCTTGTTGATAAGAACGTTATCTTCATTTCTCAAGACCAACTACTTTGTTTCCAAACTTTTTAGTGCGCCATCTGTGATGTTTTATCGTTATCACCTATATATTTGTTTGCGTATGTCAAATGCATGGTAGTGTGGGTAATGTTTTATTTATTGATTTAATGTACTTTAAAATTATTTTTGAAAAATATTAGCGTTCTGGACTTCTACACATAAACTATAAAGTGCGCAAAATTTTATGCTCCCGCGTCCGCGCAATTTTTGTAAAAGGGGTCCAAAGTTTTGGCATCACGTATTTATATATAGATGTCTACACTGCAGGGCTGTCCAGACAACGGACCGCAGGCCGCATGCGGGTTATGCGGCCTGCGACAATTGTTTAAGGCTGAGTGCATACTGTAGCTACATCAGTTTTAGGACAGAGTATTGAGTATTACATTACAAAGTGTTCGGAGACGCGCACACTTCGAACAAAACTTTTCATAATTAGGTAACTAACAAGTCGGAGCAGTCGATTATAGGCTTTTCTGTTGTATTTCTGCGGGCGCGCACATCGACGATAAAAATCTAGTGACACACCCTTAAAGGATAGCGCAGACTATTGCCGAGACGGAGTGTGGCGGGTCGGGACGGGAAAGAAAAAGTGAAGTTTCCTTTTACTATTACTTATTGGTCCAGAAACATTTCATTTACAACTCGAGGTTTTGAATTTGATACAAGTACGTATTATAACGCAGCTTATTTAGGCATGGTTCTACAATAAATCTAAGTATAAATAGTAACTAAACCTAAGGTTTTAAATTATATGAGGATCGGTAAGGATTTATATAATTACTAGCTGTTACCCGCGGCTTCGCCCGCGATAAATTGAGATGTAAGCCATCCTATCTTTCAAGTTAGGTCAAACTGCACATGGTGTGCGAATTTTATTATAATCGGTTAAGTGGTTTAGGAGTCCATTGAGGACAAACATTGTGACACGAGATTTATATACATTAAGATATAATTTAAAATTGCTAATTTGTTGCTAACCGCGAGGTTTTTACAACTTCACCGGGCTTTACATGCTGTAAAACGTTTGTCGGAGAACAGTTTCAGAATCCCGACCGATTCTGAAACATACGTAGTAGAAAAGTCCTGTCGTCGAATCTCATACGAGAAACGTTCTGTCGGCGACTCACCAAGCGGTCAAACGCCTGTCGGAGAACAGTTTCAGAATCATGCTGACCAGACAGTTAACAGCCGATTAATAATTTATTTGTCACATTTCAAAAGTTTTTTGATCACGAAGGGATATTAAATTTAGTGCCCCTACATGGATATACTAAAGGCACCGATAGCTTTCAAGCTGTTAATAAAATTGTTACAGAATACGTCGGGCTTCTTAAATATTTTTGTGTTGTGACCTATGGAGCCAAAGTTATGACTGGAAAAAATATAGCAGTAACGGGACTTCTAAAACAAAATGGCGTTGATTGCCCACAAATCCATTGCATCATATACCAAGAAACCTTGTGCGTAAAATTCTAGAAAACTGGTGGATATACCATGCAGTTTGTTAAAATTACAAATATTATGGGAGGCGTAAACACAACTTTGAAATATCCTAAACTCGCGGCTTCGTAAGCGTGCTAAAGTATATTTTTTTACGAAACGCAGCTTACGTGATAAAATATATTTCTATAAAGTTATCTACATTTAAATCCGTTCAGTAAGTTTTTCTGCATAAGTAACATGCATTCATTCTCACAAACTTTCGAATTTATTTTTGTTTTTCAATATTTATCTAAAACTAGCTATCCCGGCGAACTTCGTTCCACCCGTTCGTTATGTGAAATAATGAGGTATTATTTTTCCCATTTTCCTTGCAACTTTTCCCGTTTTTCTCTTCATAAAAACCATCTCCTGATACTAACTAATACAATAAAAAAAGAATTAGCCAAATCGGTCCAGCCTTTCGGAAGTTATGCACTTACCTACACATTTAGCGATTCATTTTTATGTTATAGACTAGCTGTCCAGGCGAACTTCGTTCCTCCCGTTCAGTTTGTAAGGGAAAAATAAAGTATTGTTTTTCTCATTTTCTCTGCAATTTTCCTGGTTTTTCTCCACATAAGAACCTTTTTCTGACCATAGCTAACACAACAAAGAAAGAATTATCCCAATCGGTTCAGTCGCTCGGAAGTTATGCGCTTACCAACATATTTAGCAATTAATTTTTATATTATAGATTAACAGAGATCTGCTATTACACTCAGTAGACTGAGTAAGTACGAGTTAGCTATTCCTGCCGTCATAGCGTCATGACGTATTACGGTTCGGAGGGTAAGGTAGCCGGTAAACTTACTTTTTCTCGAGGTCTAACATCCCGACCTCAGATTGGCAACACACCATTACCACCTTTGGTGTCTCTAGGCGGCGTGAATTTCTTACCATCAGGAAATAAGTCTGCTTGTTTGCCTTCCTATATCATAAAAAAATACTAGATAATATGTATTTTACTGCCGCTTTTGCATTCAGACGTTCAGAATGTACCTATGGATTTAAAAACTCGTATGTTCGTCATTACTTGCAGCGCTTTTTCGCCTTACAAAACAATATCCCTTAGAATAAAATAAAATAAAACTTCAAATTAATTTATTTAGTAAAAATAGTGTGACATGATGTTACAAGAAATACATGCACTTATATATATATATATATATATCGCCTCTGTGGTCTAGCGGTCCGGGTGTTGGACTTGACTGCATGAGGTCCTGGGTTCGAATCTCGGGTCGACCAACAAAGAAAATTGGATTTTTCCAATTTTCTAATTTAAAAAAATGTTGGTCGGGATTGGAAATGTGCCCGGTTGGCGATAGGCTTGCCACCTATCACATTGTGGGACTTTAGTGTCTTCGGCTAGTCGTGGGTGCCTTGGTTGTACCTCTGCCTACCTCTTCGGGGATATGGGCGTGAAGATACTTTTTTTATATATTTTGCCAACTTACTGGCGTACAAAGATCACTTTTCTTCACAATCATTCTTAGACCTATAATAATCGGAATTTTATTACATAACAAATTAACAATTAACAATACATGTCAAATCACGAAATATCATCACTAACATTAATCACTACACTAACATTAATCAATAACATTAATTACTTATTTAAAAAAATAATATACTATTATCTATATTATTATTTATTATTCTACATGTCATTATGTAAATGTTAATAAAAAAATGTCAAAAAATGTAATAATATCTAATAACGTACATAATACTGTTTTATATATTATAATCTAATCTACATCTTGTCTTTAACTAAGTATATCTTAACTAACATTTGGCTACAATTTTTTATTAAAGAATGCGGATCTAGATTGTGGTAGGTACCTAAATATAATTTATTAGATTGGCGACGATTAAACTTACATACATCTTTTGCTATAGGAAACTCTCCAGGAATCTTCTTCACAAAACACGCCGATAAATAAATATATGAGCACGGTAAAGTAAGAATATAGTAGCTCCTTGAACAAAGTTTTACACGATGCTAAAAGAGCAGTGCCCAAAATAGCACGAGTACCACTATTAAAATCGAGCTACTTACCTACTACTGTAAAACTAAAATCCCAGATTTGAAATGTTATTGCTGATCTATAACTTAACTGATAGGAACTGAACGAACTAAATTTGAAAGTAGTTCAAGGAAGTCAAGCATAGTCAATTTCAAGTATATAGAATACCTACTTTGTAAATAGGTTCAAAAGTACATATAAGATTGTTCAAAACGTCACTACAAAACTAAAAAGAAAGTAAATTGTTTTGTAGCTACGCTATACCAAACCAAGTCATTTTGAATGATACATTTTTTGAAGTGAAAACTTTATCGTCGTGATTTGAAAGTCGATGAAACTAAAGAGACAGTAAAAATATACATAAATGCATAAGTTTTACAGTGGGTGAAAATGTGATAGGTAGCAATATTTATTTATATACTTATATGAAGTATTTTTTTATTATACCTAAGTTTACATTTCTACCACGTGTTAATTTCACACAAGTTTTTTTAATATCAAGAAGGTACCTACATCAATGAGGTAATTTTCGAATTTTGTCTAAGAAATAAAAAGCGCTTTTTTAAGCATCCATTAGCGATATAAATCGAAAGTGTATTGACTGTGTAGGTACTTACTATTACTTATTACTTATAGTCAGAATTAATTTACGTTGAGTTAGATCACTAACTAGAGTACCTAATAACAAAAACGTGGATGATTTTTTTTTATTTACCTACTTGAAAACTAAAACTATTTTCTGAGGCCCTAAAGTTTTGGTAGTTAGAAATAAGGCACTTCTGTATATTAGAAAGTTTGAAAAGCTCAGTAGGATTATTCTTGGATTTCGATATCTTGCGAATAGGAAATTGGAATCGTATAAATCTGTTTAGGTACTTTTGATTACGGTATATACTTACTAGCGCATTATTTCTTTTACATTTATTTAAAAATAAATTCAACGAATCCAATAAAATGATTTGTTGTTTACTATTAAATCAATGTTAATAATTCGCCAGTTTAATGCTTAAGAGTATCTCTAATCGAGCTTCGAGAGTACTGGTTTTGATAGTGTCAATGGTCCCACGAAAGCACGAACATAATTATGGGCAACAGCAAGTATATCATAAATTTAGAAGAAACTGCACAATAAACAATCGCAATAAAGTTATAAACCATTGTGTATTTCAATTGCCATAGAAGGTTTATCATGTCATTTATTGGCCATTGGAGTGACAGTTGGTGGCGCACAACGCGCATGCGCGGCGGGGTGCCAGCCTCGTGTAATTCATGCGCGCAGTGCGCATCGTGCGCATTCACATACTGCGTACGCGTTTGCCTCCGTGGCTTAGTAGTTTCTGCCAGTTTCTGTATTAACTAAATGCAAAATGTTGAGTTTGAATAATAAATACGAAAAATAAATACTTACCGCCTTATTAATTAAACCTGTAAAAATGTAAAAATGTTGTTGATATTATAGTTTGTATCACAGTGTATCTAATAAATAACAAAGAGTAGAAATAATAAATAGTACTAGGTTGAACCTTGGAGTACTTTACTCCGTGATTTTAATAAGACGGATACAGTTTATTTCTAGCTGAGGTCTGAAGCTTTATCATTTATTATAATTATAATATAATCTGTGGCTCCATTTATAACGCAGTTAAACAGATTTTGAAGTATGCTTACATCGTATACGCATAGGTATAAGTGATATGTGACGAATAAATTTCACCAAGTAGCTGTTAATCCGCGACTTCGAAATCTTTGAATAAATATTCATACATTATAAATTAAAATATAGTATATAATAAATGTTTTATAAACTGTATAAAAGACAACTTTTGAAAATTTCAAGGAGAAAGACTTTAAGCAGCGAAACCAGTTAGTCTAAAAATGTTGAGAAAAAGATACAATTTTGTATGGCATTCGATGGCGGACAATCTTACGGCTCTCTTGATGGTAAAAGACAATAGAAAAAGCCATTATAGATGTTGTTTGTCTCTGTTCTATGGCCGGGACGTTTGGCCTATTGTGCAGGTCAGCTAATCTTCTCTTTCTACTGGGAACACGAAACTGACATGTCGAGACGGTGGTTGGCAATGATAGGCTGGCAGGAAAGCAGATGGTCTATACTTAACAAATGAAATACAAATGATTCTTTTTTCTTATAATGATGGAATTTCACCAATCGTCGGCCATGAAAACTAGAAGAAATTGCATATTTTCGAGTTGGCCACACAAATGAAGGGTGATTGTAATTTACAGCTTTATGAGAGCTTGTGTTGTGGGTGAAAAATAAGGGGTAATAAATCTGATTATGGTAATCAGTCTTTATTGCTTAGCGCCCTTCAGCGGGCTCAATTTGCTTAGAAAATGGGTAAATTGTGTTCTGGAAAAAGTGGATTATGATTGTTAATTTATAGAGGCTATCTTTTACCCGACTATGAATAATGGAGGATGTTGACTTCTTAATATTATAAACTTGACCTCTAAATATTGTTTTTTGATGTATAATAATAAACTTCTCTGTAAATTTTGAACGGATTTTAAAAATATTTTTGTTTGCAAGAGTGTACTACCGAGGTGTTTCCATTGTCACCACCTCCGGGACTTTTTATGGAATTCCAATGAATTTGAAAAAACAAATTTTTTGTGTCTTTAGACGATACTGTATTTAAATTGTTTAAATTAAGTATTATTGATTAGATTAGAAGATAAACAAGCAGACTTTTTTCTTCCGGGCTGAGCAACCTGCGCGGCTCATAAAGTCCGGAGAAGTTGTAATAAATAAAAATAAAAAAAAAGTTTTTTAGAACAAGGTTTTATTTAAATGATCTAAAAAGAAGACAATAATATTTTTTCTTTACAAATATTAACTATGAACTTACAACCTCATTATACACAACTTATATGACCATAAAAGCTTGTCGCGCGATTTTTTTGCGTAAATAAACTTGTAGATACCTATTTATTGATTTTTGTAAAATCTGCTAAGTTTTTATTAATAAAATTTCAATTTAATTATATATTGATTATCACGACAAGTTTTTATGGTCATATAAGTTGCGCATAACGCGGTTGTAAGTTCATAGTTAATGTTTTTAAAGAAAAAATATTATTTTCTTCTTTTTAGATCATTTAAATAAAAGCTTGTTCAAAAATTCTTTTTTTCAATTTATTTTGTACTTTTCAGTTATCGCTGGTTAATTGGCTAGCGTTTCTTAGTCTGTTCATCTCATTCAAGGCATCATTGTTGCAAGGTCGGTTGCCGGTTAATTTCAAACAATCCCGTTCTTTAATAAGGAAATATTCCATCTTGCCCTACTTGTCGAGCATGCCAGAGCTCTGTTTTTTATAACATTGAAAAGCAAACAAGCAGACGGATTTCCTAATGGTTAGAAATTCACGCCACCTAGAGACGCCAAAGGTGATAATGGTGCGTTGCCAACCTTAGGCAGCGATGTAAGGCCTCGAGCATAAGTAAGTTTACCGTCTACCTTAAACACCGAACTGGTACACGTCAACGACAAACGCTGACGCTATATCGCTACGAATAGGTACCAACCAAGTTATTACATATCGGACTAGTCGCTGCAAAACTCTACCACCTAGTCAAATGGCACGGTGTTAGTAACGGTAAGCTTGTGCTCACCTTTTGCAAGCTGCCTGGCACACGAAGGCAGACGGTTTATTATGCAAAGGAGCCGGGACCAACACAGGGGAAAACCGTTTTGAAGGGTAAAAGCTGACAGCAGGGTTCGCCCAGGTGCCTTGAGGTGATACGTATATGACATCATATTAAATTCTCAGCAATCCCTTTCATTATAGGAAGGCACAAACAACTTTATTTGTGAACCTTATTTATTTAAAGTGATGTCACACTATTTTCTTATTGTTTTCGGCAAAGCCGTTTCATTTGATACCCTCAATCATTATTGATCGTAGAAATGCATTAAAATTAACTATTCCTCCATTTCGGATGGTCCACCATATTGGATTTAGAATGACGTCAAAATATTTTTCGAGTTGCTCTCAACAAGCCTTTTCGTATGACACGAATATTGTAGAAATGCAATAAAATAACTATTTCGTCGTCTTATATGATCCACGATATTGGATTTAGAATGACGTCACATTATTTTTCGAGTTGCTTTCAACGAGCTCTTTCATTTGATAACCATATTGTAGAAGTGCATTGAAAACAACTATTCCGCCATCTTGGATGGTTCGCCATATTGGATTTAGAATAACGTCATATTATTTTTTGAGTTGGTCTCAATGAGCTCTCTTAAATGGTACCCAAATTGTAGAAGCGCATAATATAACTACTCTGCCATCTTAAGTAGTCCACCATATTGGATTGAGAATGTCGTCAAAAATGTCTTTAAATTAATACCCATACTGTAGAAGTGCATTGAAAATAACTATTTCTTCATCTTGGGTGATCCGCCATATCGGATTTAGAATGACGTCACAATATTTTTCGAGGCGCTCTCAAGGAGCCCTTTCATTTGATACCCATATTGTAAAAAGTGCATTAAAAATAATTATTACGCCATCTCGAATGGTCCGCCATATTGGATTTAGAATGACGTCACGTATTTTATCGTGCATTGTCATCCAAACTAAACGTGTGTACAAAATTTCAGCTCAATCGGTTGAAGATATTTGCTTCAAAATTGAGTTCAAAGATTCCACCCGAACTAACATACATACATCGCAAGTTAAATAAAAGCTTTTAAAAAGCGCGAGGTTAGCAATGTTAGTCATCAATAAAAAAACTCCCTGAGGGTTAGAAATACACGCTGTCTATAGACACTAAAGGTGGTTATGTAGTGTTGCCATCGCGAAAGTGAGTTTGGAAACAAGCCATAACCATAACATTCGTTAAGATTCATAATACTAATTTACTAAAATATAACACTAGATTTCCTGCCAATATAATGAATAGAATATCGCCTCTGTGGTGTGGTCTAGCGGTCCGGGTGTTGGACTTGACTGCATGAGGTCCCGGGTTCGAATCCCGGGTCGGCCAACAAAAAGAAAATTGGATTTTTCCAATTTTCTTATAAAAAAAATGTTGGTCGGGATTGGAATTGTGCCCGGTTGGCGATAGGCTTGCCACCTATCACATTGTGGGACTTAGTATCTTCGGCTAGTCGTGGGTGCCATGGTTGTACCTCTGCCTACCTCTTCGGGGATATGGGCGTGAAGATACTTTTTTATAATGATAGAATGATTCCTGAAGAAGGTTGGTTAAAATACGACATTATTTCAATACGCCGGAATACTTCAAATTCTGTATCAACTACACCACTGGTGTTAGTGATGCAGTGATATGCTGGAGTAGGGATCCTCTTACCTGTTTCTGCAGACATAACGACAATGTTATGTTCTGGTCTGGAGGGTAGGGTAGCCAGTAGACTTGCACATTATGCCTCACACATCGTCCACCGGATAACGACGCATAACATCGATGGACTCTTAGTTTTGATTTTAATGACAGCCTTGTTTGTCGAGTGCCTAGCTTGCACGCCTAACTACACTGATCAACCGCGAGGCTCGGGTTCGATTACCGACGGGGGCAGGCATCTGCGTGATGAACATTTAGATGTCTGCATTGCCAGGATTGGGTTTTTATTCAATTTATACTGTGAGTATTTCTATGTATTGAAATCGTTGACTATACCAATAACACAAGCATATAATTTGCTTACTTTGGGGTTAGATTCAATTTGTGTAACTTGTCCAGCAATATTTATTTATTTTTATTGACTGTTAGAATGTTGATGACGATCCAAGTTGAAAAGCCTCACACGTCGCGTATTTAAGTTTGGTATGTTTCTTCTAAATGTTGATACAATGTTGCTTGCCGGCACTTTTTACAAGAATTTTCGCTAGTAAATGTCTGCTGTTTTTGCTTGCAAAAAATATACGTCTAAACTATACGTCTTATAGGTATTGTGGCTTCCTAGAAACTTTGTTTCGTCCGTTTTATTGTTTTATGACAATGCAAAAAAAAAACAAGAAGACAGTTATCCTAATGACAATGTTTCGGTCCGGAGATAGGGTAAACCAAACAAACAACAAAACCGAGACACAATAGTGGTAGGAAAAGCTGTCAATTACCTACTTGAATGAGTTTGTTAACGACAAACAAACCAACAATCATCTCAAGAGACTTACAACAAACAAGTTTATTATTATATTCAATTTTTTAACGGAAAACCGTTTTTTTTAATTTGGAAAAAATTAAGAGGGTAAATGTTAGTCTGCTATACATTTGTATAGCATTTGTAGCTGTGCTATACATTTGTATTGTATTTGTGTAGCATTTGTTTGTTCTGCTACAAATTTTAAGATATTGACTGTTGTAGGTGAAACTGCGATATTTTAATTAAAACGCTGTTTGGAGGCGAGGCCGAGGGCATAGAATTTTTTTTTAATAAATTTGATTACTTAAAAAAAGACACACTTTTTTAACAAACTCCAGAAGAAGATTATCAATTCGACTGTTTTTTGATTGCCACGTGATTACTCGGCCAATAGCTAAAAGATGTCAATATTAATTTTTTGGAAAGGTAGGTAATGATGGTGATCATATACATTTGACTATGATTCGACATTGAAGATATCGTGTCATAACTATAACTGGAACTCAGAAAGTACTAGTAGGATCGTGTCCAAATTATATAAGACCAAGTTTTTGTAGTTTTATTGTTCTTAAGTAATTTATAGTTTCTTCGCACAAATCGATATTTGGTAAATAACCTATTCTTTATACCACAAACTAAGTGCTTGTAAATGGCATTTTATACCCACCTGCACTGCAAAATGGCATTTATACCACAAACTAAGTGCTTGTAAATGGCGTTTTATACCTACCTACCTACTCCTTACACCACATACTAAGTGCTTGTAAATGGCGATTTATACCTACCTACCTACTCTTTATACCACAAACTAAGTGCTTGTAAATGGCGTTTTATACCTACCTACCTACTCTTTATACCACGAACTAAGTGCTTGTAAAGGGCGTTTACTGAATTTGAAAGGTGATTATCACACAGTGAACATAGCTAACATCTGACTCCTTGCCATACTTTCAAAGTAAAGGAGGGCCTGATATTTGAATTTCTAACTGTACCTATATTTGTGCAAGAGGTATAATAGGTTAAGAGGTAGGCAGGGCATCTGCCCTTTGGTGTGTATTTTTATCATTGGGAAATATATCTTTATAACTTATCAAATGTCGATTAATGCTCAGATAGTCCTGATTGCTGCACGTTGTAGTAACAAAAAGGTGACAAACACCAGCGGTGATATATCACGCCTGAGTCGTAAATCATTCAGCTAACATGAATTTATCGTACACGACTCAGTTCGTACTCAGTCTTTAAAGAAAATAGTTTTATAGAAATATACAAGTGAAGAAAGGACATCTTTTTTTCAAGACAATGAAGCGTTCGGAAAAGTATGAAAGTCAGAATTTAGGTTTAAGTAAAGGCTTAAGGTTTAAGTACGGGAAGCTTAACATTTTTTCTGTGCCAACACGTGAACACACACACAGGATATTTCAATGAGTTCCTAGATGTTTGCTACACAAAATCAAACGGGCCTTCATGTGTTTATCACCTAAATGCTTTAAACGGTTGCACCGATTTGGTTAAAATTTTGCATGTATATTTCAATGAGTTCCTGGATGATTGGTACACAAAATCTCCTTTGTTCTCGAAATGACACTAAATTAAGGTTATATAAACTCAGCCGGGTTAACTAATGTCTTAATTAACAATTATGGTATTGCTAAATTATAAAATTGCAGAACCTGACTCAGAAGAAAAAAAGCTTTTTTCACGTGAACGTGCGCATCGATTTTTTTATAAACTACTACCAGATCGAAATAGGATATACCTATCTGAAAATCATAGTTTCTTGAGACGTGACATCTCAACATCTCATCCTTGTGAATTTGTTTAGGGAACCATGTGGTTGTCCGGTAAGAGAGAACCTTTGCATGAAGACATTGTAGATGTGACTGAAGCGTCGCCATCTTATGGCCAACATTGTAGGCCACGTGTGTAAGCGTACTGGATAACCGGCTCTCTTGCAAGGAACACATTAGCGGTGAACACTAACATCTGTAACATGTCTTTTGTTTGTAACTCTGCTTTCAAGATTTAATCATTAAAAGTATCTTCACGCCCATATCCTCGACGGAGTAGGCAGAGGCACAACCAGGGCACCCACGACTAGCCGAAGACACGAAGTCCCACAATGTGATAGGTGGCAAGCCTATCGCCAACCGGGCACAATTCCAATCCTGAGCAACATTTTTTTATCATTAGAAAATTGGAAAAACCCATTTTTTTTTGTTGCCCGACCCGGGATTCGAACCCTGCACCTCATGCAGTCAAGTCCAACAACTGAACCGCTAGAGTTAAGAGCAGTAAAACTGTGAAAAACGACATAAACTATGTTTAATTATTTAATTTAATTATATATTATGTATAGTTAACTTTTTGAAAGATAACAAATTGAACAAAATGGTCCATATTAATTTCTTCATAAACCGACTGGTGGTTTTGAATTATACTTAATACTGAAAAATTCTAAAAAAAAGTCTAAAAAAACCATCAAAATCAGTTGGTTATTGACGGAGTAATCGCGTAACAAACGTACAAAAAATAATAAAAAAACATACAGTCGAATTAGGAAGTATTGATATAAATTCAAACGTGATCTTTGAATATCAAAATTCAAGACTGACGACTGGGAAACTAGCATAATAAAATCTACTAAGAGCAACATCGGGATGTAACGACTCCATTGCTTGCTACTTAAATAACCTATTGATTGAGATGACTAAATATTTGACTAGTACAGCGAGTCTGATGTGGTAGACTTCAGAAACGACTTATAAGGATTTGTTTTTATTAAATCGTTATATCCTGGGATTGAAATGCTAGACTCTTTTAAATAATTCATCCTAATTCCTTACCCTCTAAATAAGATCGTGACAATGGAAAGCACTGACATTGTAAATCGTAAGCATAAACGGTACCGATTCTGAACAATTTTCTAACTTTAAATTAAAATATTTACCTTATGTTTAAGGTTTGTTTTTTTTAAGTTCCCAAGCAAAACTGCGGGAAACAGCCAATAAACATTCTTAGGAGGTAATATTCTTACAAGATCATTATAACCTTAGCTTTTTACATCGTGTTAAATACCTCAAAAAACTAATTCCACCCCGTTCGCCACACACCGAGACATTTTAACTCATTTTCCAAACTAATTGCCTAAAATAATTACGTAATAAGGGAATTGTTCTGCTGATATTTAAAAGGAACTTAATTTAAGATGCCGGCGACTGAAGATTAAAATTGAATTTTGCTACGGCGTTAAATATTATTTGTAATATGGGTGCAAAGGGGTTGGGGATATGCCTGTTTTAATACCAACGTCGAATAATATATCGAATGCTATAAGAAATCAGATTTTGATGAAAGTTGTATGAAAGATATTATATAATATAACAAGGGTTTTTTTATAGTATATCTATCTTACCTTAATAAAATAAAAGCTAAAGTTTGTGAGGACGGAGGGATAGAGAGATGTTTGTAATTTTTTCATGCAAAACTACTTAAAGGATTTGATGAATATAAAATGGCACTTCATAGTAATGAAGTTTAATCATCAATTATTATAAATGCGAAAGTTTGTCAGTTTGTTTGTTTCTTTGTTACTTCTTCAAGTAAAAACGGCTGAACCCATTTTCATGAAATTTGGCGCATACATAGAGGGCAATTTATAAAGACTTTGTACAAAATGGAACTCAAGCGAAGCCGCGAGTTGAAGATTTCGTACCATAATTCACAATTTTCACATCGTCGGCGTTTGGTAAAATTTCATTATTATGAATATCATGACGATTTTATAAAAGCATATTCCGTTACACAAATCAGCGCAATCGGTAATCCAAAATAATAATAAAATTATAATGTGAAAGTGTATGAGTGACTTAATTATGTAAGTATATCGTGACGTTAATTATATTTGTTTACTATTTATAGGTCACTCATATTTGTTTAAAAAAAATCACAACCTTATATATAATTATCATAATATTACATTTTAATAATATTGTATCCATTACTTTAGTGCGACAAAAACGTGTTACTTAGTTGTAAAAATTAAATTACCTTATGACAGTAAAAAAAATTGACGTAAACTATATAAAACACTAGATAATGTCTAAACACAATAAGAACATAATTTGACCCAATTAGGAATGATCTTAGAGAAGGTTTATAATAAGTTAACTCGCCGCAGCCTTAAGACTTGGCATGCCTTTTCATTTCTTGTTACTACCGTTAAAAAACATGTTTTTTCTACGTATTACTCCGAAAAGTAACCTGTATTTTTTATAAAAATATCTACTTGGTAGGTCGCTTTTTGAGTTTCCTGTAATGTCTAGCATGAACGCCTGTCGGCTACTCCAAGTTGAACTCGGATACTGACTCTCGAACAAAAATATAGTTGCTATCATAATGTTACAAAATCGCGTAGTCGAATTGATGATATTCTTTTGGGAGCTGTACTTGCGGACATTTTTTTTAAGATATTGGAAGGCAAACAAGCAGACGCATTTCCTGATGGCCACCTAGAGATACCAAAGGTGATAATGGTACGTTGCCAACGTGAGGCCGGGATGTTAGGCCTCGAGCAAAAGTAAGTTTATCGGCTACCTTACTCTCCAACATGTACTACATAGAATAATAAAAGTTGTTATTATAGGCCACTTAGGAAGTCTTTGTAATAACCATTTTTTAGTCCCGACAGAAAATAGGGATATATAAGTTTGACGTATCTGTGTGTTTGTGTGTGTTTGTCTGTCGGTCTCTCTGTCTTCCTGTGGCCTCATAGCTTTTGAACGGATGGGACGACTTCGATGCGGTTATTTTGTTGGAAATTTGACGAGATGGTTCTCACCCACGTTACAGGTATTGTCGGAGTTCATTAAACATTTTTAATTTTAGGATTAAAATTTAATTTATTTATGCAGCCAACTTCCTCACAGGTGAGCATAATTCTCTATCATCGAAATTTTCGAGTTAGTAGTTCCGACTAAAAATTTACCTTGTCTTTCTTTCCCTATCTATTTGCCTTGGTCATAGCGTCATGTTATGGTAAAAAAAATATGAAAAAAGTATAGCGGAACGTTAGTAAATTTAAGAAAATTTAACTAAAGCGTGCATTTTACGTAATTGCTAACAGGATAAGTTAAGATAATATATTTATTAGTTTAAAAATCAAACACAAATTGAAACTCATTTTGTTGTTGCCGTTAAATAGGTTTTGCTACCATTATACCAATACAAATGCTATTTTTTGAATAAACAGACACATGCGTAAAAGTGTAAACTTTCGAGTTAGCAAGTATCTCATATTTATTATGACGTTTCAAATTTCGCAAAAACTATTGATACTTACCTAAATAAAGTTCTCAGCTTGATGTGTTGGTCGGGGCTCCTTTGCAGAATAGAGCACCTGTTTTTCTGCCAGGTAGCTCGTAAAAGGCGAGCATAGGCTTACTGTCACTTCATAGTTTCGCAGTGGCTCGCCCGGATTGGTATCAGCGCCTTATCTATTCCTTCCGCCATAAAGTCAGCGCTTACCGTTGACGTGTTCCATTTCAGAGGGTAAGGTAGCCGGTAACCTTATTTTTGCTCGAAGCCTAACATCCCGGCCTAGGTTGGCAATGCACCATTATAACCTTCAGTGTGTCTAGGCGGCGGTAATTTCTTACCACCAGGAAATCAGTCTGCTTGTTTTCCTTCCAATATCATAAAAAAAGATTTATGATTTATGTGTGTATCAAAGGATTGGATTATGTGCATTATTAAAAAAAAATATTAACTTTGTCCGCTTTCTTCTCCTGTCTGGCTAGGTTTGAAAACGGTGTTAGTTTTCGGTAGACAGGGTTAAATTTAATCATAGTTTTAAAATGTTTTGGTAATAAATAATTAAACTAGTTATAAATATAAATAATTGCTTAAATGTTAAAGCATATGTAATTAAATAATATATTTTTTATAAATATTAAAATACTTGAACACAACAACAAAATATTGTAGAATATGTTCATATACTTAAATATTTTTGTAACATCTCATTTACAGACATATTCCGCAAATAAATAATTTTCTTTCTTTTATTTCTTTCTTTCTTATAAGTATTAAGTATGCCAAATTTGTCGTCGCGTTATAACTATAGACCCATCTCATAAATATGTAATAATCTAGTAATATAGATGGTTGCATTATTCAACCGCATTTGGAATATGTGGTAGAGTTCCGCGGTGGTTTGCACAGATTTATCCCTTGTATTTCTGCCGCCATAACATTAGTTTTCTTTGTCATATTTTTGTAGAGAACGTCGACCAACAACATTCTTGGTTTTTGCTTGGTAAACATTTACCACTTTTAAAGTGACTTGGAGATTATAGGTCTGCTTGTTTGCATTGCTGAGTAATAATAACTTTTAAATAAATTTAAATAAGGTATTTATTTTTATTTATTTACAAAAGCGTGATTTTTTAGTTTTTTAAACTGTTATTTTATATGAATTTTTGAAAAATCGTATTTTTGGAATAACTTCTAAATGGCTTCCCGACTTATTCCAAAAACTAATTAGCTCTTAAGTTTAAATAACCACGTCGATTGCGACGAATCCGGTCAAAATCTATTAAATCGTTCGAACGTTATCGAATACGAAAAATTTTGAAAAAAGTGTTTTTTCACATGACTTCAACATTTCTTCTTGGACCGTTTTTGACAGAATAACATTATTATTAGTGTCAAAAAAATCACGTCGATCTCCACCAAGAACGTAAAAATCGGTCGATTGGTTCATGAGTTATAGTTGTCTAAAAATTCGGAAAAAGTGAATTTTTCAAATTTCCCTAAGATTTTCGGTTCGAATAGTTTGTGTTCAAAAGTTTATCAAAGATTCAGAAAAAGTGCGTGGAATACTGCCAACCGCGCGAAAATCGATTTATTCATTTCGAAATTATTGCTGTTTGAAAATTCAAAAAATACTGGTTTATTAAAAATACTGCTCGAAGAGCTCAAATGCGTACAAAACTATTTCTTTGAGCTCGGAGAGCTCAAAATAACATACATATTGTATTTTTGAGCTCGAAGAGTTCAGAAACGTCGTAAGTGCAATTTGAAGCGTTAAGGTAACGAATTGGCGGGAAGTTGCAGAGATGGACTTTAGGGTCAACTGTTTTCCAGATATTTTTTATTGATTGACTGTTAAGGTTGATGTTTTAAGAAATGCAAAAAATAATTCTGATTTTTTTTTCATTTTTTCAAAAATAAATACTAATTAAATTTCTTTAATTCCAGAAAATAGAAAAATCGATTATTATTTGAAATCTCCAACGAAACAAATTGATTGATTTTGATTATTGATTTTTACTTAATTTGAATAATGAATGAACTGAATTTCTTGAATTATCAATTAAACAAAAATTATAAATAATTAGAATTAATTAATTATATTGGGGAATCTCTTAAAGACTAAAAAAATTTTTTATCACTTTCCAAATTTTTCCGCCCTGGGCACTAGCCCCGATTGCCCCTAGTGTAAATCCACCGCTGACGAAGTCGCGGGTTAATAGCTATTTCTATCTGCTACTTAAATTCTTTGCCTTCATAACGTCAGTGTTTATTCCCTTTTTTTTAGTATTTTGGCATGGGCTTTAGCAACTCCATTAGTTAAGTTTAGTTTGCAGCAGTTGCCAAATCGGGCTTAATTTATTAAGAATAAAGTCATGTCAGGGTCTCAAGTAAAGCGGTGGCCCACTTACTCAAGTTTAGTGAAATATGAAGATAACGAGGAAATGCACAATATACAAATTTCTTGATGAATACTTCACTTCTGCGCTCTGAACAAAATGCCACCTGTGGGCTAATTGTACCAATCATATTGAAAACTGAGTTTAGTAAAATAAATTCAGTGTAAACGAATTCAATTATCGGTTATGATCCCGTTCATAAGCTACTGCAAATGCTCTTTTAAAAATGTTGTTGTTCTGTCGTTGGCTAGCTCTAGCTAGGCGCTAGGTTCTGTGGCTAGCGTACACGCCTAACTACGCTTACCAAGTACAAGGCTCGGGTTTGATTCCCGACGGGGGTAGGCATTTGTGTGATGAACATTTCGATGTCTGCATTTCCGGCTCCGGATGTTTATTAAATTTATTCTGGTATCTATTTAAGTATTTACATGGATTATAATCGTTGACTAACACCAATAACACTAACACAAGAACACAATTTGCTTACTTTGGGTTTAATTTCAATTTTTGTAACTTGTGCAGAAATACTTATTTCATTTTATTATTATCCTCATCCCCTGATATCTACTTACCAGCTTATTTTTAGGTCCAGGTACCACCGCCTTACCTACTCCTTCCGCCATAATGTCAGCGTTTGCCGTTGACGTCTTCCGGTTAGGAGGGTAAGGTAACCGGTATACTTACTTTTGCTTGAGGCCTAACATCCCAGCTTAAGTTTGGCAACGCACTATTACCACCTTTGGTGTCTCTAGGCGGTGTGAATTTCTTATCAGCAGGAAATCAATCTGCTTGTGCTTGCAAAAACGACGGATTGCACTCCGGGATTGACAGGCAGAAGTGAAAACTTGAATATAAACGTTGTGCATTTTTGATGTTTTGGAATGGTTAGGGAATAATTTTGCACGAATTGCTTTAATTGTCATCATTATTGCTTTATTTATTACTATCATTTATATGGTAGAATACAATATTCATTTATTGCGCTATCGTACACAAACATGACAAGACAAATATTCGCGCAAGCGCCCTGCGCCGTCTTATTCGCGCAAGCGCCCTGCGCCGTCTTATTCGCGCAAGCGCCCTGCGCCGTCTTACGAATGTTCGACCTCTTGACGCGAGTTTAGAAGTTTTTAACCATTCCAAAAAATTGCGCGACTTCGCTAAAGAAATTTTCACTTCAAAAAACCTTTGGATCTTAGTTATGTAATAATTATTCAACATTACTCAATGTGGTGACCCTGTGTTGTCAATCCAAGTGACCGGTCAAGTTATGCCGTTGTGAAAGACAAAAGCCGAACTGTATATTGTTTAAATTGTTTTTATAAGCTTTTTTTGACAAACTACTTGAGAAAGCTATCTGAATGTTTAATGATTTGAGTAAATTAATATTAAATACTTTTCTTGTAAAACGGGTTACACTCTGGGAGTGCCGGCAGAAGTGAAAACTTGAATATAAACGTTGTGTATTTTTGATATTTTGGAATGGTTAAGGAATAATTTTGCACGAATTGCTTTAATTATCAATATGAAAGTACTATCATTTATATAGGACAATATTCATTTATTGCGCTATCGTACACAAACATGACAACACGAACATTCGCGGAAGCGCCCTGCGCCGTCTTACGAATTTTCGTCTTACGAAATTTCAGGTCACGTGTCTTAACGCGAGTTCAGAAGTTTTCACACATTCCAAAAAAAGTGCGCAACGCCGCTATAGAAGATTTCACATTAAAAACTTATATGACTCAACGTTTTTAACTAGTAAAGTAACGGGGCAGCATTAGTAACGTATTGAAAGTAGTCAAGTACTTGTTGAATTTAGCAAGCCCCTTCGAAACGGTATTATCATATGAGAGAATCCATAATTAGCGAGATGAGAACTGACAATAAGCGACCATAAATAAATATGACTGAAAACAAATGAAAGTTTAATCATGTCCGTCCGCTATGTTGATTCCGCGTTAATGAGTTTGTTTTATAAAAATAAACTTCAAATAGTATTTATATCTCCTCGTTGGTCGAGGGGGTTAGCGTACACGCCTAATGCTATCGAATAACCGCGAGGTTTGGGTTCGATTCAAGCATTTGTGTAACGAACAAATATTTTTTTATGTTTATTAAATATATTTCCTTTTTTTAACAAACATGTCTGTATAGTGGGAGGGCGTCGATTAAATATGTACTAGTATCTATTTAAGTATTTCTGTCTATTTAAGTATAGTAAGTATTTAGTATCTATTTAAGTAATAATGTCGCTAACTGACACTCATAATACAAATTTACAGGGCTACATTCAAAAGCAGCCAAATTTTGAAAAATGGTTCGAAATCGATAATACTTTCGATCTATGAAAAAAAATGGCAACTTATAATTCTTATCAGACACAAATACAAGATGCATGGTTATAACGTAAACTAAGTATAAAACTGGTTCCCACTAACCGCAGTCTCATTACAGGCTGGTGACGTCATGACTCCTTATAGGATACGACATGGCGCGACAAATAAAGTATTTTTGCAGACTGTTTTAAATGTATGTTTATTAAAGTAAATATTACAATTTGGCAATAATATATAAATTGCACTACCATTTAAGCCTATACTATATACGTAGGTCACACTATAAGTTTTGCGTAAATTAAAAAAAACAACATGTTATGACTAAAATATTATGTTTATTGCTTTCTATAATAATCTTCTTTACATTTTAAACATTTTTTTATGCGGTCGAACCATTTTTTAAAACAGGAGGACCACAGACCTGAAGGCATGTTTTCTACGTGCTGATTGAACGCTATCACTGCTTCTTCGGAGTTGGTAAAAGTAAAACCTCTCACCAAATCTTTGATTTTGGGGAAAATACAGAAATCACATAGTGCTAGGTCGGGGCTATGCACAGGATTAGTGACAAGATATACTTTTTCGGAAGCTAAAATGACTTTGTTTTGCGTTATCATGGTGTAGGAGAATGCGGTTTTGGGTCGTCTTTACTTTTACCAACGTTTCTCGCCTGTCTCACTTTGTTGGTCGGTTCTCATTTTCAAACACCCATTCACAAGATTGCTGTTTTTTTCGGGTTCAAAACAAGAAATCCACGTTTAATCTCCTGTGACAATATCATATTTACAGCATTAGAATGTATGTGGTCGTACCTCAGTAGCATCTGTGAGCATCATTCCACGCGAGCCCGCTTCTGCTGTCAGTTCAAGAGGGATCCAACGACAACAAAGTTTCCGAACTTTCAATTGTTCATGTAAAATTTTCTGAATTTGGCTCATACCAATCCCCAATAGTCCTTAAATTGTCTCATAGGTAATCCGAGGGGTTTCTTCAATTAACCGCTTAACAGAAGCCACATGGTTTTCGTTGACGGCAGTTGAAGGCCGCCCTTTACGAAATTCGTCATGTAAAGAAACTCGACCTCTCTCAAATTCAGCAAACCATCGCCTAACGGTGCTCAAATAAGGTGTTTCTCTCCCAAAAGCATTTTGAAAACGAGCGGCACAGTCTTGCGGAGAAAGAGAACTTTTTAATTCATGAAACGTCATCGCTCTAAAATCTTTTCGACTTCATATTCAATTCCATATTCGTAGCGTACGTAGAACTAGTAGTACTTTGTAGAACTAGTAGTAGTAGTACTTTGACATGTGATAAAAAACAATTGACTAATTATTTCCCGCCAATTATTTTGTTTTAATACTAAGAAGGTTGCAACGTTTTAAAAATATTACATTCGAAATACAAATAGTTCCGATTAGCTAGAAGTGCAAAACTTTTAGTGTGCCCCATGTATTAAGATTTAGCCGGTCCTTTCAAAGTTACCTTGTATATCTTGCTTACTTTGGGGAGAGATCAATGTATGGAATTTGTTCAGAGACATTTACTTATTTAAAAGAAAAGGTAATTAAACAAAAGGTAATTTATATCCGTCTGATTAAGGGGGTATGCCGAGTGTATGTATATAATATAGATTTTTATGCTCTTAAGATTTAAACGTACGAGGTATCCTTAGATTTGTCTTGACAATTCTAAAGACACAGCGTATTTATGTCAAACAAAATGGAGGATTTTGGACATTATGTTGTGAGGTTCAATATTTTGTTTCTTGCAAACTCATAGCACGGATAAAGAATAACTCAAAAAATAGCTATAAAAATAGCTATTCCATATACGTATCTAATTTATTAATTTTACTTGAGTAAAGGCTAGGCTTGTAATAACTAAGGTGAATCATTACAGTGTTATTTCGTGCGCAGTCGGTTTTTTTTGACTATCGATACACTTGTTATATTAAATTAAATGGAAATATTTTGGTATTAAGTGGTGACCTGGTGATTAAAATCTACCATAGTTCATTATAAATAAATGAACTTTTCCGACTTTGTCTTCACTTCCGTTTTAACCCCGACATTTATCCTTTGATTTCTTTTGCTGTTTGTTTGCTATCGTATAAAAACACAAAAAAATGACACTAAAGCGATTGTACTAGTCTCATCGGTTTTAACTTATTACTCTATTTTTCTATCTATTTACTTATGTAAAGAAAACTGTAAGCTGCTTTTTTAGGCTACTTTCAACGAACTTGTATACATCATCTGATAAAGGGGTTAAAGCCCGCATATTGCTTTGACCCCCTGCCTACTCAAGACACCTTGGATACCAAAAACTGAACCTACCACAAACTTAAAACAAAATGTGTGGTGGTTTTTAGAAATATTTCGTATTATGTACTTATTAAAGTCGTATAAAAATAGCGACCTTTTGCACTTATCCACTAACTGAGGTACACTGTATGCGTGATTTCCTTAAAAGAGTTTTTTTAAGTTTACAAATATTAATAAACATTTACTTCATTGTTGTTTCATTTTAAGTATAACAACTATTACATCCGAGTTAGCACACGTACTACCTCTCAGATCTCGCCATTGCAAAATCGATTAGCGAGCGTATCGCGTGTTTGGTAGTACGAGAAAATTCTTATCGTGCAAATCCCATAAAAAAAACTAACAAAACACAACACAGTACACACAAATGATTAATTACTGTGTAACCAAATTCTAAATTATCCCTTAGTTACCTAACTCAGTTCAGGCTGAGAGTTATTCAAATTTACATTCGATGGTATTTGACGATGTCGTTAGTGTCGTTCCATTAATGAGTTATCGATATCGAGCGGCGCGGATCTTAATGGTAAATTATTATTAATAGACTATAAATTTTAATTATATAATAACATCCATATCTCTTTTATGGAATCTTAATTTATAACCTGATTGAAAATTGCTAGGGCATAATTGTTTAGGGACTGTTGGAATATACATTTTCTAACTATGAACTATAATTTATTTGCGTAATCACAAACTTATAAATTATTATCTTTATTACTCGACATACTTCACAGAAAATATGTTGCTATGAATTTTTACTAATTACAAGTTTATGCAATTAGGAATAAATATGAGGCTTTACTACAAGGCTTTACTACAAAGATAACCGTGGCATTACGGTATAATAGTAAGTGTTAGTTTAAGGGGCCATGTATGCTAAAATACGTCAGCAATATACTGTTTTTTTCATACAAAGCAATTATAGATCTTGGCGACAAAAATACACAAGATTAACATTAATATGTGTTATAAGACTAGTGTTTCCAAAACACGATTCATTTCACTTTGCTCAATAGAAAAAAATCAAAAAGTTAACCCTTTTTTGCAAGCAAGACCCATCTGTCTACTTCAATTATGAAAATATCGACACCAGATTTAACATAAACAGAGATAAGTATTATACCTAAAAGATAACTGTTTCAGTTTTTATATTTTTTTCAAATTACTTTTATAGTGTCAAAAATAGTGATTTGGCGCTTAAGACATTTACTTAAGAGCGCAATATTTTATAGTAATCATGGAACAGGGGAGTGCGCTGATTGGCTCTTCTAGCTGACTAAGTATGGGGCCTTAAGCTTAAAATGAAATAAGTGCACCATTTAAGTCTGGTAAAATAGTTGAAACCCACGATAACAGTCTATCAATTTGTACCCCATTTTACATGAATAAATTGTTATTCATTTATTTACAAAAGTATTTTAATTTCAGTTTTAAATATATAATTATTTTAAAGATGTATACAAAGAACATTGGCCAATTTTGTATAGGAGCTAGATCTGACTTTTTTTGTCAAGTCCCAAAAAAGGCTTAGATTTGTTTGTTTATAAGTAGTAAACGCCATCCTGTTTGAAAGTCAAACCTAAGTAGCCACATTTTTTTTATAATCATGTCAACTTACTTTGAAGGTTAGAATCCAGATTTACCTTTACGCGACTGTGGCGTAGCATAAAAGTGTAGTCGGCGATAAGCGAGAAGGGTCCGGTTTTTATTTAATTCAATTTCCCTCAGAGAATTATTAAAAATAATAGAATCTGTCATCTGTCAAATTATTTATTATTGTTTAGTAAATATCAAGCCAATTAAAAGGAGTTTTATTTGATGTAAGAGCTGTTTTTAAAATAATTGACAATATGTGTCAGAAACGCATTTAAAAAAAATGGTCCAAATATATCGACTTCCCCTATATATGTTCAAATTGTTGCTATCCATTTTTAATTATTTCTACTATTGTTGACTTAAGCTTCTAACATGTTTAAATGAATCCACTTTCCGTTTACCGATTAAGCTAAAATTTTGCAAGTATGTGTAAATCAGATAATAAAACAAAATTATTATGACATGGACCTGATCTGATGATGGAACCTGAAGGTGGCAATAGGAACTTCTTAAATTCTTTACGTAACCCAATCATCTAGACTTATTAGCATCTTAAAGAGTCCTCCTCATTTCTACTCCTTATAAATAAAAGCTTGACATAAAAATACATTTTGAGTTGAAAGCTTATATTTTCGATGGATAGAACACACTCTTTTACCGGTTTAGTACACTAACTTTCGAGATCGGCAATATCGATCTAATGCTATACGATTCAGATCGTGAACCGTTTCACGAAGTTACGATCCATTACAATCTAAAAGATAGATTCACAACCTAGAATCGAGCTCATTATGTGACGAACATAGACGTTTCTATTTTTGAGTCTAGGTAAATACCTATTTCGTATACAAATGCTCTATTTAGGCATTTACATATGTTGCTTTGTAACTATGAATCATTTGCTTATTTTATGGTTAAATTTATGGGTCGCCTCTGTGGTCTAGCGTTCCGGGTGTTGGACTTGACTGCATGAGGTCCCAGGTTCGAATCCCGAGTCGGCCAACATAAAAAAAAATTGGATTTTTCCAATTTTCTAATTAAAAAAAAATGTTGGTCGGGATTGGAAATGTGCCCGGTTGGCGATAGGCTTGCCACCTATCACATTGTGGGACTTAGTGTCTTCGGCTAGTCGTGGGTGCCCTGGTTGTGCCTCTGCCTACCTCTTCGGGGATATGGGCGTGAAGATACTTTTTTTTTAAATTTATGGGTGTCATTTTACATATCAAAAAGAGAGAATAAAAAGAGACATAGACATATACCATATTCCTAATAATTACCTTACCTTATTATATTACCTTATCATTACTAGCGTACACTAAGCAGTTGAAATTAGACCATCGTAACTATATATACCGAATACTATTATTATTTTCTCTATTGGTTGTTATTTTTTATGTTTTATATACTAGTCTACACAGCAAACTTCGTTCACTTGAGGCTCAATACTCTGGCTTGTTACACTTAGCGTAAAGATATGTTGGAATATTTAGGAGGAACTGTACATTCAATTGTTCCTCTTTATAAAGGAATTATTTCACGAGTACACTCAGTGTAATTATAACTGGAATTTCAAAACTACGAAACTTGGAAAACATTCGAAAAGCTCTGTAAAGCATATAGCACAAAAAAATGAATTAATTAATTTATGAATGAATGGAATATGAATTACTCATGAGCCAAATTTGTTGCGTTCTGTAAATTTGGCATATACTGTGATCATGATACAGACAGACAGATAAAAGATGTAGAAATGTGTTCTGCTACCCCTGTTTAGTAGCCTGTCCTATCTTTCAAAATATCTTTAAAGTGTTTTTCCCTCTTCTATACTTTACTACTCTATTCTACTATTCTAGTACTAGTGGTCGCCCGTAGGTCGAAATTCGACCATAATAAATTTTAATATCTTATTGATAAGAACGCCATCTTCATTTCTCAAGACCAACTACTTTGTTGCCAAACTTTTTAGTGCGCCATCTGTGATCTTTCATCGTTATCATCAAATAAATAACAAAAAAGAAAGCAAATATATTTGTTTGTGTGTGTCAAATGCATGGTAGTGCGGGTAATGTTTTATTTATTAATTTAATGTACTTTATAAGCATTATTATTGATAAATATTACCGTTTTCCACTTCTCCTACACATAAACTATGAGTGTGCCAAATTTTATGCTCCTTCGTCCGCGCAATTTTCGTAAAAATGGGTCCAAAGTTTTGGAATCAGGTTTTAATATAAGTATGGATAAGAATATTTCTAATACGTTATTTAATAAAATGTTAGTTTTCTATGATTCTTCGTATACTTTAACAGTGTCAAATTTTATTTTCTTCATCTGCACTTTTAGTAAACAATAATCTGTTTATTGTTAACTAATGATTAGCTGTTTGGCGCTTTACCTGCATAATAAACTTAATAAGCTAATCTATTTGTTCTTTGAGTCTTCCTATATGTGGTACTAGCGGCTCGTCCCGGTTTAGCACGGGTATAAAATATACATATAAACCTTCCTTTGTAAACACTTTAGCCATTAAAAACCGCATCCAAATCCATTGCGTAGTTTAAAAGATTGAAGGTGAAGACAGCGAACAAGCATACAGTTCTCCACATAGACACCATAGATGTAACAGATGCCTCGGTGTCTTGCGACCAGAATGTTTTTTTTTATTCTAACCCCAAAGTAAGCAAATTATATGCTTGTGTTATGGGTGATAGTCAACGATTCTAATACATAGAAATACTTAAATAAATACCACAATAAATTTAATAAACACCCAGACCCGGAAATGCAGACATCTAAATGTTCATCACACAAGTGTCTGCCCCCGTCGGGAATCAAACCCGAGCCTCGCAGTTAGTCGATGTAGTTAGGCGTGTACGCTAGCCACTCGACCAACGAGGCGGTCAAGGTGGTTAAACCTATTGTTCAAATTACCAGGTATACTACACTTCAGACCGGAACATGACACTATCATTATGGCGGCAGGAATAGATAAGGCGGTTGATCCCTGTATGGGCAAGATGCTGCATAGCACTATACCATTAGTGGTCTTGTGACTCGTTTAACCTGTGTTTAAATCTCATGGCTGACTGTCAAAAAGGAAGATAGGTGGTTTATTCTACCCAGGGGACCCGGACAATCACGGGGATCTTTCTTCGAGGTATTTTTTATTTCTATCATTATCATCATCGTCATCAGCTTGAGGACGTCCACTGCTGGACATAGGCCTCCCTCAAAGAGCGCTAAGAGTCACGGTCATCAGCCGCTTGTATCCACTCCCCGCAACTATATTAACAGTCCACCATTTTTCTATGCTAAAATAAATTAAACAGTTCAGTCAATATGACGTAATTACATAACATACACGCTTTCGTACCAATATCAATAGCAAATGTTTCTGAAAGTTTAACTAAATTAGATTTTATATTGAATCCGAACCCAAGCAAAAGGTATACATGCAAGCATTTAGACCAGAGATTCCCAAACTTATTTCATGTAACGCCCACTTTGAAAATCAGTAATTTTGTAGCGCCCCCTCCTCGTTTTTTTCGTCAAAAACCTCAATAATAACATATAAATCGCCCGGACTTCAATAAAACCATTTTTTTATGTTTGCTTCCCGCCCCTCTCTAGGCTTCCAGCGCCCACAAGGGGGCGATAGCGCCCACTTTGGGAAAGGCTGATTTAGACCAATGACCGCCTCATCAATCCT
>NJDC01023593.1:215199-226557 GCA_002245475.1 Calephelis virginiensis | reverse complement strand
AAAATTTGTGACAGTGGATGGATGTTTCTTTCACGCAAAAACTACTAAACGTATTTAGATGAAACTTTGCAGGAATACAGTTTATACAAATAGCACTTAGGCTGCAATTAATAAAAAAAATACATTTGAGCACGAGAGCTAAGCCTCGAGTGTAAGCTATATCATAAATACGCCTGTCCGTTCCTGTTTCCTGAAACCGCTAACTTGATGAAGATAAAATATAGCTTAGTTTCGGGCTGAAACATACTTTTAGGATCGCTTCAATTAAATGTTCCCGAGAGCGACATTACTTACAGGTGAAACATATAGTTTTAAAATAAATTACTTTAAATCTCTAAAAGCCATGAATGTAATTAATCAAAAGATAAGAATGTTAGAGTACAACAAATTAATCAAAGTCATTTTATTACAGCTGCTACTAGATTATTTTAATTATTTAGTTTCATAAAATAAATTATTATTAACAAACCAAATTTGAAGACCAAAAGCTTATCGACTTTAACATTTTCAACGTTTAACAATATACATTTCACATCATAACATCAGAATGTCTTCTGATGAACCAATAATTACAAATATCTTCGAATATCACAAAGTAAAATTGAGCAAATAATATTCTTAAATACGTCTTAATAATTTAGTGATGTTCAAAACATATTTTTTATTTTTATCGATAAAATTTAGTATACAAAATCTAAAACAACTGCAAGTCAACGTCAATGGACTCTAACAACCTATAACATGATATGGATATAGGTAGAAGGCAAAACGCCTTGGATGCAGATAAAAAAACGACAAGTCTGTAGGCGCTTTGTTGTGGTGGTCAGTGCCTCGCGCGAAACAAAAATAAAACAGGACCAAACAGGTCTGGCTTGAAACCGGTCAAGCAACAATATCTTGAAAGCCTTATTCCAATAGACATAAAGTCCAAGTTCACAATAGAGGGATTAAGTTCGAGAATGATTTGGAGGCATTTCGTTTTCCTTAGGAATTTCGGGTCACATGTGATCAAGACGGGTTCTTAGAATCAATATTTTTTGTGTGTCTGCTTCATTTATGTTTTGACCGTAAAGGCGGTAGGGAAGCTACCTGCTGCGAAGGTTGTCTATTTTATGGTCAGCCTTTACGTGTTGAATATTAACTAGGATTACTCTGTTTTATCTACTCGTATACATTAAATGTAAAGTTACATTTTGTATGTTTAAAAAGCTAGCGAACGGCTTGACCGATTTCGGTTTTTTTTGCTTTGTTGGCCTTGTTTTTAGTTAAAAGAAATTTTAGTTAAAAATTATACTTTGTCGTAGCAATGTTAGAATATAAACAGGTTTTTTGTTTTGTTTCTGACTAATTTAAATCAGATGTTATATTAACTTTTATCGATGAAATCATATAAAAATCGATAACAATCGTGTTTGGCATAGAGATGGGACGAACCCATTGAAAGTCTATAACTTCAGTGCATACCGATGACGTGTTCCGGTTCAGAGGATAAGGTAAAGTTAATTTACCTAGAGACTTAACATCCCAGCCTCAGGTTGGCAACGCTGCGTTACCACCTTGGATGTTTCCAGGCTGCATGAATCGACTACCATCAGGAAATCCGGTTACCTGTTTGTCTTCCAATATCAAACAAACAACGACAGTACCTACGATGTCAGTGTCGGTTTGATGATGGGCCCGATAAGTTTTGACTACTTTTCTACCTGACCATGTCTACGTGGTTAAAGTCAATATTATAAATGGCATGTCTCTGAAACCAACAACTTTCTATGAACAGAGTTATGCATGTGGAGGAAGCTATGCAGGTCTGAAGGAATCGTAATATTTGACATTTAATACTCCCTGCCTAATTCGCCAGTGGCTTGGCGTGAAGATATGACATGGAAAGTTTAAAGTCAGTTTTTATGTTTTTGCAATAAAACAGTCATATGCAAATAATTATGTAAAATTATACTTTAGGCTGTTTTTATTTCAATAGGAGATTTTTCCAGCAAATCTAATTATATAGTGTATACATAAAATGAATCTAGAATATACACAATACTATCTTTTCATATAAAATTAAATTCCCATTTCCCCTGGACACAGAATCAAGCGTAAGCAGATGGACCAATTTTGTTAAATCCTGTTTTTTATGTCAGCAGTCAGATATTGCCAGGTTCATTTGATCCAAATATATTCATTATTCTCATAATTAGAACAGAATAGTTTACATAACTATTATAGCTGACTATTCTTACGAAAATACTCTTCAATAGCCTTTCTGATGACTGCCTATGCAACCATATGCAATGGCCCGAGTGTCATGAAGTGAATTTCAAAAATTTCAAATTTTTTTTTTCTCTTATTGACTCTATGTCACACTGCTTAGTCGCCGTGATATGGATATCTATTCAGCTGACAACCCTCTGAAAATAATTCTCACTCAAGAGTCGGTTAAAATATAAGTTGAATATGAAATGCAAGGAACGATCACAGTACCTATAAATATACAAGAATTCAAGGACACAAAAATAATCAGAAAACATATGGGATGAAAAAGAAATGAGACATAACCAAACCGACCGGATCTCTTGGTAGAAGGGCATTCTTTATTCAGGTCTTATATGTAAGAAAACAAGAGGGCTCATGATATATTGGATGGTTGAACCAGTTTTAAATGAGCTGTTGGGTTAACTTATTACATTCTTTGTGTGGGTCTTTATTCGCTGGCAGTACAGTCACCCCAAGAAAGGCCTGGTCACTGACCATAACGAGAATAACTTGTACCTGCGGTGTGACGTCATCATCGTCGTGTTTTTTTTTATTTCGTTCTGGGTGGTATCACCCATTATTAAGTTAGACTTGTTAGCAAAAACCTCCCACCTTTATTTTAATAGTAAGACTGATTTTTGACACCCAAATTATAAAGAGGATTTCGTGATTTTTGTGCAAAACCTATTTTTTTCCTTATTTGACTTTTTTTACATATTGTATAGGATGGTAATGACGTCGACCTAAAGCCTCATGAATTAGTAAATTTCAAACTCATTTAAACTCAATACAAAAAACACGACAGTCTCGAGCACTGACAGGCATGTATTGGTAAGGTTGTATAACCCTCCCGGTACCTCCCGATCTGCCTCAGAACCCTAGTGATAGTATAACCTTTACTCATGCCCTTTAAACAAAGACGAAACCTTTTTACACTATTCTAAAATTGTGTTAGAGAAAATTTCGTATTCTACATAAATTGACACATTTAAATTAAGATAAGATAGATAGATAGGAATACATTTTTTGCGAAAAAAGAATACAGATTATAAGATTAGGCTCTGTCGCGCCGCGTCCCCAGACGTTCCCAGACATGGGGCGACGAACGCCGGCATAGGACGAATGGGATACCACAGTTCTGCTTTCATATATACTAGTGGTCGCCCTTTGGTAGAAATTCGACGATAATAAATTTTAATATCTCGTTGATAAGAACGCCATCTTCATTTCTCAAGACCAACTACTAACCTTAATAAATAGTTAGTGCGCCATATGTGATCTTTTATCGTTATCATCAATATATTTGTTTGTGTGTGTCAAATGCATGGTAGTGTGGGTAATGATTTATTTATTGATTTAATATACTTTATAAGCATTATTATTAAAAAAAATTAGCGTTCTGCACTTCTTCTACACATAAACTATAAGTGTGCCAAATTTCATACTCCTCGGTCAACGCAATCTTCGTTAAAAGTTGTCCAAAGTTTTGGCATACGTATTAATATATAGATTGCTGGACCTTGTCCATTCTGACCTAACTCAAAAGCAACTAATACCAGTGTTGTCCAAAATAGATTCCTAGCGCCAGTGGATGAGGACATCTAAGTTGTCTTTCAAGTTAAAATTATTAAAATCAGTCCAGTTATATATCATGAAAACTTTTCATATTTTTTAAATAAAGAAACACTTGTATTGGTTTACGTATCTTATATATCGTATATTTGATTTTATATAATATGTACAAGCCATCATACGAGTATGTAATAGCGTGGAAATCTAACCGACAATATACCTACTAACGAACATATGATTAGTAGTATTAAAGCATGATAAAAGTTAGTAACATTATTCGAATTTTCCCCGTGTTGATCCGGGCTCCTTTGCAGAATAGGCCATCAGACTTCCTGTGCCAGGCCAAGGCGAGCATAGGCTTACCGTCACTAGCACCATGTCATCTGACTAGGTGGTAGAGTTTCGTAGCGACTCACCCGGATTGGTACCACCGCCTTTGCTATACCTTCCGCCATAACGTCAAAACGTGTTCCGGTTTGGAGAGTAAGGTAGCCGGTAAACTTACATTTGCTCGAGGCCTAACATCCCGGCCTCATGGTGACAACGCACTATTACCACCTTTGGTGGTTTTGGCGTGAATTTCTTACCGTCAGGAAATCCGACTGCTTGTTTGCCTTCCAACATCATAAAAAAAATATATACAAATAAATCAATTGCTGTTAGTTAGTCTCGTTAAAACTCGAGAAAGGCTGAACCGATTTGGCTAATTTTGGTTTTAAATTTGTTCAAGTCCAGGAAATGTTTAAAAGATAAGAAGGTAAAAACAGCGAGGAAACTAGAAAACCAACATTTTAATTTTCCCATACAAACTGAACGAATGGACCGAAGTTCGCCGGTACAGCAAGTAACAAATAAAACAAAATCGCTGATATTACACTAACATCAAATTTAAGAAATTCACATCCCAAAACAAATGAAATATTTAAATTTGGAATATCAAATACGTCAAATATATAAAATTATTGGAAACAATTTCAATCCTCGGCCTTTAAACTGACCACTGCATTTCTGAATCATCCTGAGAATCCTCAATTAGTGGATATCAAAGGACACAGACGGTCAAACGTTTGGACTACATGTCTATCATTGTTGAAATATACGTGTATTATGTCTACGTTTCTTTTGGGTACGAGTTCTAGTAGTTTTCATGTCTTAATTATTATAAATGGGAAACTTTCCTGGTAAAAGCACCCGGTTTGTGGCATTTAAATTATTTTGCTTTATAATATAACTAGCAGTATCACGCAGCTTCGCCTGCGTAACTTGGCTTCTAATGCACCAATTGCGATGAAACATAGCCAAGTCACTCAGGGATAATGAAGCATTCTAAAGGTTAAAGAATTTTTGAAATCGGTCCAATAGTTTCGGAGCCTATTCATTTCAAACAAACAAAAAATCAAACTTTTCCTCTTTATAATATTAGTATAGATCAGCCTTTCCCAAAGTGGGCGCTATCGCCGCCTTGTGGGCGCTGGAAGCCTAGAGAGGGGCGGGAAACAAACATGAAAAAATGGTTTTATTGAAGTCCAGGCGAGACATTTACATGTTATTATTGAGGTTTTTGACGAAAAAAACCAGGTGGGGGCGCTACAAAATTACTGATTTTCAAAGTGGGCGTTACATGAAATAAGTTTGGGAATCTCTGGAATAGATAGTATAGATATAGACTAGTATAGATTACTATCTAATCTATATATTAATATTATCTGGACAAATTGAATTGTCTTACAAATACATGCTTTGATAACATCAGTGACTGACCTTTTTAAGTCTCGAGGATTATGAAGCCATTGCTCACTCAAGAGGCCCTCAGCTTTAGACTACCAAACGTACCATCATCATTTTTGGTATTGCCAACCTCGCGGTTTTTACAACTTCACCGGGCTTTAAACCGTCACTAGCGTTCTATTAATTTGTTTGCCTTCCTATCTCAAAAAAAAAAAAACAAATTAGATTTCTCGTCTGTTATTAGTTTAATATAATACAAAAGTTTAAAAAAATTCGAAGTAGGTATGACTTGTAATAATGTACTAATATAAATTCTAGACAAAAACAGTTTATTTTTTTGTGCCACTCTGGTCAGTAGCATTTATTCGTTAATAGTGTGATTGAACCTGCGACCTTGGGCGACTGGCTCAGCCAGTTCTAGCCACATCTGCACACTGGTATTGTTTTATTAGTTCAACCGACTTTAAATCGAGAGTCGGGGGATATAAGTACGCCAGCTGTTCGCTTTTCGGGAGCTGGGGTACCAAATGAAAAATATCGATTGTGAAATATTTTCGGAGCTAGCTTGCACCAAGGAAAACCTTTTTTTATGAAATTGGAATCTCGCCTCTGCGGTCTAGCGGTTCAGTTGTTCACTCGACTGCATGAGGTCCCGGGTTCGAATCCCGGGTCGGGCAACAAAAAGAAAATTGGGTTTTTCCAATTTTCTAATAAAAAAAAATGTTGCTCGGGATAGGATATGTGCCCGGTTGGCGATAGGCTTGCCACCTATCACATTGTGGGACTTAGGGTCTTCGGCTAGTCGTGGGTGCCCTGGTTGTGCCTCTCCTTACCTCTTTGGAGATATGGGCGTGAAGATACTCTTTTTTTTTAAATTGGAAGGCAAACAAGTAGACGGATTTCCTAATGGTAAGAAATTCACGCCGCCTAGAGACACCAAATGTGGCAATTGTGCGTTGCCAACCTGAGGCCGGAATGTTAGGCCTCGAGCAAAAGTAAGTTTACCGGCTACCTTACCCTCCGAACCGGAATACGTCAACGACAATCACTGACGTTATCGCGGCAGGAATGGGTAAGGCGGTGGTAACGATCCGGGTGAGTTGCTGCGAAACTCTACCACCTAATCAGATGTCACGGTGTTAGTGACGGTAAGCCTACGCTCACCTTTTACGAGATGTCTGGCTGAAAAAATTTTGCTCTAGACAGGATTTGAACCTGTATACCCTTTCGTCTCAAGCCGATGAATGTTTTAACCATTTAAGCTAATGATTATTCAAATCCTGTGGCGACATTTTTTATTTCTTTTTTGCCGTCTACGCGGGTAGTTATGTTTACAATTTACGAGAGTAGTTATGTCACATAGATACACAGTTCTGAATACCTACTTCTGAGCAACTGTAGTAATGTCTATTATTCTTGAATATTTGTATAAATTTAACGATTCCATTACCTGTTAATAGATTACGTAAATATCTTCACGCCAAGTCCATCACAAGGTAGGTAGAGTACTGAGTGCCAACTGTCGCGATTTTTGGAGACCTTCCTGCCTAGCTTTCTCCGTAATCATATTTTTATACAAAAACGTTGGTTTCGAATACTCTTGAGACCACCCTCATACAGTGCTGCTAATTTAGCATATTTTTTTATGTCGCTTGGCATAGCATAGTATATTTTTTAGAATCAAAATATTACAATTAAAAAATAGACGGGTTGCACTCCGGGAGTGCCGGCAGAAGTGAAAACTTGAATATTAACGTTGTGCATTCTTGATATTTTGGAATGGTTAGGGAATAGGTAATTTTGCACGAATTCCATTAATTATCGGTATGAAAGTACTATCATTTTTGTGGATTAATACAATAGTCTTGTGCTTAATCGGACATTTTTGGATTCGCACTGTAATCGTACAATCCGTAAAATGTACAAGTACAAATTATTAGTACTATTAGTACTCAGTGCTTAACCACAAAACTTCAGTACCTACGCTACCTACAAGTACGGCAACTTCATAATTTACCTCGGCCAGTTAAAATAGTATTACTTGCAAGAGATAAAACATGATGACATATTTAATTTTTCAAACTTATACATAATTCAATTCAATATAATATAATATACGTGTACATCGATTTTCCTTTTACTTATTTCCTTTTTTAAACTTACAACTTTTTCGAAAACAGCTAATCTTCTTCACAATGTTGAACTGTGATTTCTATTAACTGAGAAACTATGATATACCTAGAAGTCCCAAACAAATTAAAAGATGTTTTACTAAACTAACATCTATTTTATTTACCACAAACTGCAAAAGCATTCAAAGCAAGATACAGTTTACACTTTACAGTACATTATTTTAATACTGCAGAACAACGCGAGAGGCCGAATCGCAGTAGTTAATGCGATTGTTTTACACTCACTCGTACAGGTATTATCCATTGCAAATCCTATACCGTTTGGAAATATGTAAGCAAAACAAAAACAGCAATGAATACACGTTTTATTTTAGATTTTGCGCAAGCGACCTGCGCTGCCGGCTTGTTCGCGCATGCGCAGTGCGCCGTCTTACGTTCTGACGATCTGACGCGAAATTAGAAGCTTTTACCCATTCCAAAAAAAGTGCGCAACGTGGCTAAAGAAGTTTTCACTTCAAAATATTTAGATAGATATGACAGTGTCATATTTCGGTTCGGAAGTTAAATAACGGGTAGACTAACACCCCTTTAACCGCCTTGAACCCCTATAAGGCGTCAATAGTTGGGTCTGGGTGTTCATTAAATGTATACTATTAGTAATTTAAAGTATTTCTATGAGTTACTATTGAAGTCTAACACAAACAAACCAAGCATAAAATTTGCTTACTTTGGAATTAGATAATTTATTTATTTATTGGTTTGCATGCATCTGAACCTCATTGGTTTAGACCTTAATTTAAATTTAATAATAATCGGAAGTAGGAAAGTATTCTCCAAGGTTACCTTTGTTGGAAGGCGCGTTTACGCCAATCTAGAACGTTTTTAACGCTACATACATACACAGCACGACAGCACAGACTATAGAGCCCTTACCATACGATTACGGCTTGTCAAGTTTACTGTATTCGCTACCGTCTCTGTAAGTTATTTGTATGAAAACTTTAAACAGCGCCTCTATTGGAAACTGAGAGAAACACATTTTTTACCAAGTGTCATAGATTTCGACACGTAACTTGCGGAACGTAATCTATATATTAATACGTGATGCACAAACTTTTTACGAAAATAGGGCAAACGCAGGAGCATACAATTTTGCACACTTATAGTTTATGTTTAGGAGAAGTACAGAACGCTAACACTTTTCAATAATAACGCTAGTAAAGTACATTAAATCAATAAATAAAACATTACCCATACTACCATGCATTTGACACACACAAAGAAATATATTGATGACAACGATAAAAGAACACAGATGGCGCACCATACAGTTTGGATAAAATAGTTGATTTTGAGAAATGAAGATGGCGTTCATCAACAAGATATTAAAATTGGTTATGGTCGAATTTCGACCAATGGGCGACCACTAGTCCTTAAAAACTCATGCTAAAGGCTCAGACAGCGACCTAACTATGGTGTCTATAATCTATATACCTAGTTTGTCTGTTACCATCCGGAGAACCATGTTCGATTTTTAACCACATACAAAAATATAGTTAAAATTCACCTCAGTTCAAATTTGACAAAAAACGCAGGTTCCTCCGGATGTGGCACATGCTAACGTTTGAACACGTGTCGGCTGTGTGAGACGAATCACAAAAACTCCCAAAAACCTCATTTGCATGTCAAAAGAATCAATGGACGGATACCGTAATTTCGCATTACGAATTCCATTAAGTGAACAAATGATTTGTCCTTTATTTAGGGTCAAGCAACCAAAAAAGGCTATAACTGTTACTGTAAACAATACTTTGAACAGTGAAATGTACAATTTCCCCTTTTTTTAAAAAAAGAAAAGTTTTACATTAGTCACGATATTTTGCAACCGTCAGAAAATCAATCTGAAGTAAAAAGCGCAAGCGCAATGCAATAAAAGTAAAACATAACTTAAAATCTTCACGCCCATATCCCCGAAGAGGTAGGCAGAGGTACAACCAAGGCACCCACGACTAGCCGAAGACACTAAGTCCCACAATGTGATAGGTGGCAAGCCTATTGCCAACCGGGCACATTTCCAATCCCGACCAACAATTTTTTATTAGAAAATTTGAAAAATCCAATTTTCTTTTTGTTGGCCGACCCGGGATTCGAACCCGGGACCTCATGCAGTCAAGTCCAACGCCCGGACCTCTAGACCACAGAGGCGATAAAATTAAAACATAAATATACTAGTTGCCCGCGACTTCGTCTTCGTCGCGGGAATAGTAAAACATAGCGTAAAATTGATATATAAATATATTATGTTCCACGGATCTTTAACTATTTCCACGTCAACCTGCACTAAATAAACTTTCAGTAAATAACAATTAAAGTTGTAAATGTGTGACGGATATATTAAATCGTATTTATAATATTAATTTATTATAAACTTTGCCGGATTTCAAAACTCCTCCATATTCTGAAGTAGGTTAAAAAGGTTATTTATAGTCAACACTTTGCAGGAAGGGCGAAGAAAACTATAAAATCATATTTCAAAAAGGTTACATAATCCAAGTTTAGTAAAATAATTTTTCAAAAGATGTTCAAAAACTTTTAATAAATAAAACCTTGTCCTGACAGTTTAAAATAAAAAAAAAAACACGCAGCATCCAGTCCGAGACCCGAATTAGGGGCTATTCAGACGACAATGTACCCAAAACGACATAACTTCATTACAAATACCGCTGAATCTTATCTTTCCCACAAAATTGAAAGGAAGTTTTACCTTATTGGTATATGATAGGGTACATTTCTGAAGCGAGGGTCACAAACAAGATGGCGTCGAATAGGGATCTAAAATCACGGATGTGTGTGGGCGGTGGAGGGTTATAAACCCCGTCTGTTGATGGAGAAATAGATTTTTTACGCTCTTCAAGTTATGTAAGTTAGTTTTGTCTGTGGTTACTCGGTTATACTGCAAAAGGATGTATGATGTACAAAATGTTATCATTTAATTTGTCTTGATACAAATTTCCCCGTATTGCGGGCTCCTTTGCAGAATAAACCATCTGCCTTCCTGCCTAGCAGCTCGTAAAAGGCGAGCATAGGCTTACCGTCACTAGCACCGTGACATCTGACTAGGTGGTAGAGTTTCGCAGCTACTCACCCGGATTAGTACCACCGCCTTATTATTCCTGCCGCCATAACGTCAGTGCTTGTCGTTGACGTGTTCCGGTTCGGCGGATAAAGTATCCGGTAAACTTGTTTTTGCTTGAGGCCTAACATCCCCGCCTCAGGTTGGCAACGCACCATTACCGCCTTTGGTATCTCTAGGCGGCGTGAATTTCTTACCATCAGGAAATCCGCCCGCTTGTTCACATTCCAATATCATAAAAAAAAATTTGAAGTTAGCACATCGAGCGTTATAAATATGTTCTTTGTTCACTTCACTAATCCCGCAGTACTGAAAACCGATCTAAATCATTCTAAGAATTCCACAGGTGTGTCTACACAGAAGCCTGAAAATAACGATTAAGCGAACGTTTCGTAGAATCATCAAATAGATATATCGAGTAATTAATTTCCCCCATTCTCTGTTGTATGCCTGATGTGTCTGTAGCTTTTACATTTCATTTTATACTTATTTCATTTGCGACTCGCTTATTTAATAGCCATTTTAACGACAAATGATATT